>JAMKCH010013129.1:0-37386 GCA_023653785.1 Ophioderma brevispina
ATTCCAAAAAGGTATAGTTTACACTATCTATGGCTTATATTTCCGGAGTTATGGGGTAAAAACTGTAAAAATGGTGAAAAAGCCAATTTTGGTGTGTACATGGGTCAAAAGTTAAGTTGCTTTGATTCAGTTAATATGTGGTTCAACTTGTTTCCCTAGCTAAAAAGGATTGAAATAAGGAATAGTTTGCCTTATATGTTATGCTTAGTTTTCACGTTATCCAACAAAATAGGTCACAGGTCAATAGAATCCAATAGCTGTCAATAGCTGTTGACTTTATTCGCCATTTTGGTTAATAACCAGACACGTAAGATAGTCAAGTATTCCTATATTTCATTCTATTAGCTAAACCAACAATTTGAACCACATTTTACAGAAATTGGAGCAACTTTTAATTTTTGACCCCTGTACAACCAAAATTGACTTTTTTACCATTTTTACAGTTTCTACCCCATAAATCCTAAACTATAAGTCACAGGTAGTATAAACTACACCTTTTTGGAATCCTTGTAACCAGACAGACTACATGGTGTGCTTTTCAACACAATCAGAACATTTTAAAAATTTTACCCCTGTGTAACCTTGAAATCTAAGCTGGGGGCCATGAAAGGGGTGTGGCAAGTGCTTCCATCAATGTTTTTGATTATCAATGTATAAAGTACTTGTGTACCAAAATTCACAATTTTATCTGGATTTGCACACTCACATAAGATCTGTTCACTACAGTCCCCCACTAACAGTTTACTTTGGTTCAGCAAGATTTCATGGTTTTAACCTACAACCAAACTTGGGAGCCAAAGTGAAACTATAGAAGGTTTTGTATTCCGCTTGAAAAAACAATGCAATATTGAATTTTGTGTTTTAATTCCAATTTATTTACAGAAAACTTCAGTTTTAGTTCTTTTTGCAATTTATGGACGGTGAGTATACTGTATTTATGCAAAATAATTATCTTAGAGATGTAAAACAAGAATCTCTGAGCATTATGTTCATGAACTGCGAAATTGATATGGAGTGATTTTCAATAACTGACTCTTTATGATTGAACAATGGTAATTTAATTTGTTGAAGATATTTTACTTATAATTATGTTACACAATATTTTTTTAAAACAATAGTTTTTTGTCGAGAAGAAATCGATACCATCTGAAATTGCATGTGTGAATTGTCTTTGCTATAATGTGTTATGGTATACGTCGGTGTCTTTCTCTCCGCATTATATGGCTATAATCGGCCAAACAGAATTTGTAGGTCTCTCCGCAAAATCGACATAGTTTCTGAACCCAAAGTCTGAAAGATACCAAATAAAAATCTTCTGATAGCCTGTTTATTCCTGTAAACAACCAAAACAAACATTCAAGTAAAAATAACGTTTAACCTTTGAAGAAAAAATCTTTCCTGAATGTAGGGTTTTTTATTGACTCACACTGTATGTAGACAGACTGACAAGGACCCCTGAAACATAATCCTTAAGTGTCACAAATGGTGCCTTAAGGAGAGGGGGCCAAGACAGAGTTTGTACAGGGGTCAAATTTTTAAATTGATCCAGTCATGTGAAAAGTATACCATGTTATTTGTCTAACCCCAAGGATTCAGGAAAGGTATAACTTGTACTATCTACAATGTAAAGTTTAAGAGTTATAGGCTAAAAACAGCAAAAATCAATAAAAAGGGTCAATTTGCAGTTGTACATGGGTCAAATTTTTAAGTTGCTCCAATTTGGATAAAAAATGGTGTCTCAAATAGTCAAATGCTTGCTTAAGAAAGTAGGGGGTAAACAAGGTCAAGCCCCATTGAATGCAATGGACGTTGACCTTCTGTGCCCCCTACATCGGTAACTAAGTATTTTAGACAGTCAAAACTATTCCTTATTTTAATCCTATGAACTCCTTCATTAATTTGCACCATTTTTTATCTAAATCGGAGCAACTTTAAAATTTGACCCCTGTACAACTGAAATTGACCCTTTTTATTGATTTTTGCTGTTTTTAGCCTATAACTCTTAAACTTTACATTGTAGATAGTACAAGTTATACCTTCCTGAATCCTTGGGGTTAGACAAATAACATGGTATACTTTTCAACATGACTGGATCAATTTAAAAATTTGACCCCTGTACAAACTTTGTCTTGGCCCCCTCTCCTTAAGGCACCATTTGCTGCACTTAAGAATCCCATTTCAGGGGTCCCTGTCAGTCTGTCAACATATTTAATCACTCAAACCTTTTGTACTTGAGATGTGTTACAAATGTCTGCTAGCTCCCGGTTCTTATACATGCTGCCATATCGACAATACACCGCTTCCTGTTTTATTCAAGATGTTGCTCAGAGTAGTGTCCTAGGGCCACTACTCTTTCTCATTTTTATTGTGTGGCCTGCTTTAGCAGGAAGCAAGACACATAGGGATAGCTTTTTCTGCTGTGGGCTGTCCGTAAACCAAGGTTAATGATTGCTCATTTCTCACATTTATACACATTGACTGATTAACTTCATACTTGGTCAGAAGAACCACTGGCCCAAGGCTCATATGGGGTGTAAAGAAAGTAACATTTGATGACCCCTATTTTGACTTTGACCCCATTTTGTGAAAATCTATAAAACTACATTTCTTTGGCACTTTGATACAGGCTCATACAGCCACCAAAATTACTCAAAAAGAACCACTGACCAAGACTTAATGTGGGATGTACACAGATTGACCTTTAATGATTTTGTTGAAACCAGTGTGAAAGTGTTCATCTTGCCTTATTTAAGAATGTTTGGTGTTTGGTTGCATAATTAGTGGGCATATGTAACAAGGGTCTGCATGGTCTATGGTAGTCTTGTTCAAGACGCTCGGCTATGTCCCTTGTCAAGGTACATCCCCCGTGTATGATCATTGGTATTGACCCTCTCCCCCCGCGCCCGAGCTTATGTTAAAAAAAAATAGCTCGAACACGTCGTAGCCCGGGCAAAGCCAGGGGACTACGACCCCCCAATATGGAGTGTCCAGTCAGAGTACTTCAGACTATGTAAACCCGTACGCATGGCATATAGAAAAGCTTAAGCCTAGTCCGGCGCCCATGTAAACTTGTACACATGTCACAGTACTACAGAAAAATGGTTTCAGAAATCTATTTCATACCGTCCCAGGAATCGCTCACTGCGAGGCGAAGCCGAGCGTCTTGTTATATTTGAATTTCATACAACTTGATGGGCCGAACCAATTATGCAAATGCGGCACAGTAGCTTACTCATTGGATAAACGATGTCGCTTCATGCTGTCAATCATGAGTATAGCCGGAGCAATTAACGGGTCTGGTGACTGGTCAGTGTGTTCATGTACAAAGGTCACGTTTCATGAATAAATTAATCTCGATCCAGTAATATTACGGTCATTGCATCGTATCTTTGATTGGCTATTAAAACTTGAATAATTCATCGTCACACGTATATGGAAAAACAACCCCCCGCGAAGACTTTTTCCACAATCTCGGAAAAAATTTACAAACTGGCCAAGATGCTTCGCTGAGCAGGAAAATTCGTCCGCACGTGCAGCGTCACTCGTCTTTTCAATTGAGTTACTGAATAACATTGAAGACTGTAGCACTGCACTGGCATTGTTGGTTGGTGGGATTCTCAGCCGAGTTTGGATTTTAATACCAGTAATAGGCTATGATTTCAACAGTTTGCTAGTGAAATAATTCAAGCAAAGCATCTTGACCAAGACTAGGTCTATGGGGGTTACCATACAAAGCTCTCAACTAAAGAATTAATATATTTTTTGTTTCAGTATGACCACGGCATTAATTTGACACCAGTTTGAACAAAATCTGAGCATTGGATAACTTTTACCCAGGATGATATTGAACCTTGTCAGGGCTGTAGCTGTGTATTAACTAAAGGTAGGAACCTAAACAAACTATACTTTTTTTTAATCCCTATAATGAGACAAATACATTTCCCTGCACTAATTTTATCCCCTTATTTTACAATGTTCTCTGTTTTCCAGAGGTTGACCCAAAAATTCTGATTCAGCATCCTTCAAACTATAGAAAAACTTCAAACTTTCTTCCCCAAACTTTGAGAATAGGATTCCCATCTATAACCCTACTATTTATTTTTATTTGGCCTGTTTAGGCTTCTTGAGCTTTGCAAAATCTCACAAGATCTGCCAACATTTTTCCTTTCAGACAAAATCAAACTGCCACAGAGGGTGAAGGACATGGAACTGCTGAGGAAGATTGTAAATGTCTACAGCACAGCTGCTGTTGGGATGCTGCTAGCTCTTTGCTATCAGATGGGAATTCTACATACATTACCAAGGGTAGGCAATTTGCATTTTAATCAAGAAAATTACACGATAAACTTAATAGATAAGTGATAGAAGGAACAACATTCATTTGTATAGTAAAAGTTTAGCTATCACCAGCCAAAATTTGGAGGTAATATCACTTTTACTTTTTGACTTATGCCCCCCCCCCCCGTATGGTCCAAGTGGTTTTTGATCCATTTTTGACCCCTTGTAACTTAAAATTGGAGCAAGGTGCATCACATATTTGCAATCTGCAGCAAAAGGTAATCCAGAATACTAAGTTCGAAGGAACTGAGGGGTGTATAGTTTTTTACTTATGGTCGGAACCTAAACAAAATATACTTTTTTTAAATCCCTATTAATGAGACAAATACATTCCCTGCACTAATTTTTATCCCCCTTATTTACAATGTTATCTGTTTTAAGAGTTGCCCAAAAATTCTGATTCAAAATCCTTCAAACTATAGCAAAAATTTCAAAACTTTCTTACCCAAACTTTGAGAATCGGATTTCCCATCTATAAAACCCTACTATTTATTTTATTTGGCCTGTTGGCTTTTGAGCTTTTGCAAAATCTTCACAAGATATGCCACATTTTCCTTCAGAAAATCAAAAAACTGCCAACAGGAGGGTGAAGGATCATGGATAGTGCTGAGGAAGGATGTAAAGGGTATACAGCCAAAGTGGCTGTTGGGATGCTGCTAGCTCTTTGCTATCAGATGGGAATTCTACATACATTACAAGGGTAGGCAATTTGCATTTTAATCAAGAAAATTACACGATAAACTTTAATTAGAAAGTGAGAAGGAACAACATTCATTTGTATAGTAAAACTTTAAGGGGCTATCACCAGCCAAAATTTGGAGGTAAGGTTATCGGTAATATCACTTTACTTTTGACTTATGCCCCCCCCCCCCCCACCGGTATGGTACAAGTGGTTTTTGATGTCCATTTTTGGCCCATTGTAACTTAAAATTGAGCAAGGGCATCACATATTTGCAATCTGCAGCAAAAGGTAATCCAGAATACTAAGTTCGAAGGAACTGAGGGGTGCTCTAGTTCTTTACTTAGGCCCTCTGAATATTGAATCTCACACCGGTATTATAGCTTTAAGGTGGACCCCCACCTCAAAATTTAAAATTGCTGTAGAAAACGAAAAGAGGTACAGTGCTCAAATTTTCAGGATTTTGGTTTTCTATTTATTATTTATTTATTACAATTCAGGAGACCGAGCTCTGATGGTATACCCAACAGTGGTTAACCATGTTCTCTTGTACTAGGGCGTATCCTCGAAATGGGACCAGAACGGCCTTGGGACAATCAGGGGTTACAAACCCTTTACTTTCTCGAAACTGCCTGTGTAACATGTACAGGTATAATCTATGTACATGGGGACCGACGGCTTAAACGTCCCCTACGAAGGATGGGATATCCTTGTGGTTCTTTGAACAAGTTCCAAAGAAACAAAGGGGAGAGCGGAATTCTAGTTTTACTCAATAGGTATTATACAAATTAAATCCGAATTTAGTACCCGATTAAAATCCCAGCTAGTGGCCTACCGGGGTTTGAACGGGGACCTCCTGCACAAAGGGACATATCCTAACCAGTGGGCAATGCTTTCATGAATTATCTTTTAATTACACCAAAAAAGATAATTGTTTTAATCATCCATGACTGGTGATGGTTTTGCTAGCTGGATTTGTGCTTGGCATCGGAATGACCAGGGCTGTAAGAATGGTGGAATGGATTACACAGAGATAAAGAAGCACATGGTGATGTGGTTACTCAGAGGGCTATCTCATGTTGTGTCCGGTATAAGCCAATAGACAGACTGTATGGTGTAGACCCAGAAAGAAAATCTTCATAGAGTTTAAGGAATGCTTGGCGATTTGCCAAATGCTTAGTAATAAACGGTAACTCAGTTCAGTGATTCATAGCCATTTTGCTTATATGTATAAAAATTCAGACTGGACAATAAAATGAGCTTGATGACTTTCAAAAAGAACAATATTGTGTATCTGATGTGATTAAGAAAGACCGGGTGTCTCCCAAAAAGAGAAACCTCAAAAGCGTCCGCGTTTTAACAAAGAGAAAAAAAGTAAAACCATACAAATTAATACACATCTGAAAAGTGAAATTTGTTAGATTCTGGACACCGACAAATCTTCCAAAAGGGACACATGAAAAATTGGAACCACTGTTTTCATTTTATCCAGGATTGTTACGGTTTTAGTGTCTGTAGACAATAACATTCTCCCAATGCACTTCTTTGTTGGTGGGTGCTTTTGTTCTTGACACCAAAGGTCCAGTTCTGCATAGTATTAGAAATTCCAAGTCTTATACCTATTCTTCTTATGCATGCTCTACCCTCCACTTGGATACACGGATGGAGCACCATGTCATCAAACCGTCGCAGTCAGGAATCTTTTCCCAAACTGTGGTTGTAGGAAAGGGACATGACCGTTGGAGTGGCCGCCTGAGAGTCCTCAGATTTGACTCGCTAGACTTCGTCCTATGGGAAACATAAAGAGTGAAGGTATTGACACCAGGGACCACCAGCAAAAATTGCCAAGAACTTCGCAACAGAATAATGCTTGCCATTGCAAGGATCCGAAGGACAAGAATGGTTTGCAAGTCAATTATTGAAATCGAAAAGAGAGTGCAAGCCTGCATCTTCTTAGTGGGCCGCCCAAGTGAGGGCCAGAAGCAGCCAGTAAGAAGATGAGGGTGGTTAGGGCTTGGAATTGTAGATAAGTAATTGAAACTAACTTTTTCAATATCAGAAGTGACCTTTTTCGCAAAAACAACCGAAACAACCATAAAACAAAAGAATGTGCTGGAAAATGTGTATTGTATAAAGGACAATCGTGGATTAAAATGAAAAAAGTGGGTGGTAAAATTTCAATCGCATAACTCGTCAATATGTGTCCTTTTGGAAAAGATTTTGCGAGGATGATTGGTGTCGGAAACCTAAATAAATGCATTTTCGATTGTGTATTAAAGACACTATCAGTGATTACGAAGAGTGAAATATTGAAAATTAGCAGGAATAGTTCAAAAGTGAAGAATAAGTCTCTAGCATTCTCATAAGTTACCTTTCCAACGAAGAATTAACAGAAAGAGGAAGCAAACGCTTGTTCAAAGATACGAATTCCCATCAATTAAGTGTTGCAGTTAAGTGTCCAAACGGAAGTTACGGACTAGAATTTCCGATTTGGCCCTATTAGTTATTGTGGTCTATTATGTTGCCCGGGTGTGTTAGGATAACATATACTTTTACAAACATTCAAAAATCTGATTTTGATAATTTTTTGAATTCTGATGTATCAAATCACTGATGTGCCTTAATTGTTTAGTTTACTTTTTGTCTTGTGAAATAGAGGGCGCTTGGTTCCTCTTTTTTTTTAGACACTCTGTATTTATGCTATATATCTCCTTTACATTTGATATCCCTGTAGGAATCACGTTGTCAAAATTTTCAGTTTAAACTGCATTCTTATCTTTCCAGGGGGGGTTTTTTGGATTTATATAGCAGTTGGATTCTGGGTTTCTTTATGGCTTTATCTTGGGTCAGATTTTCAGGCAAAGAAGAAGATCTCAGTGAAAAGTGATACTCCAAGAGCAGCTAATCTACTCATATGATAATCATGGTAAGTATAGGGCAACTAATTACTCACGATGAAACTAATGGTAAGCTATTTAGGGAACTCATCTACTCATTATGAAACTCATGGAAGTATTTAGGGCAACTAAATAATAATAGAAACTCATGGTAAGTATTTAGGGCAACAATATACTCATTATGAAACTCATGGTAAGTATTTAGGGACGCTATGTACTCATTATAAAACTCATGGTAAGTATTTAGGGCAGCTAATATACTCATTATGACACTCAGGGTAAAGTATTTAGGGAAACTAATATACTCATTATGAAACTCATGGTAAGTATTTGGGTAGCTTATGTACTCATTATGAACCTCAGGTAAGTATTTAGGGAACTAATATATTTCATTATGAAACTCATGGTAAGTATTTAGGGAAGCTAATGTACTCATTATAAAACTCATGGTAAGTTATTTGGGAGCTTATGTATCTGGATTATGAAACTCATGGTAAGTATTTGGGTAGCTTATGTACTCATTATGAAACTAATGGTAAGTATTTAGGGCAATCATATTACTAGTTATGAAAACTCTGGTAAGTATTTAGGGCAGTAATATACTCATTATCATAAACTCATGGTACAGTATTTAGGGAGCTATATACTCATGAAACTCATGGTAAGTATTTAGGCGTAATGTACTCATTATCAAACTCATGGTAAGTATTTGCGATAGCTTTGTACTAGCTTATGAAATGATGGTCGCTTAGGGCAACCTAAATATCATTCAAAAAACTCATAAGTTTATTTAGGGCAACTAAGATAATCATTTGAAACCAATGGCAAACAAAAAAAAAGTATAGGGAGCTAGTGTATCATATGAAAGTCATGGTAAGGTGACTACTATTCTAACTGAAACCATGGCTCAGTCAGAATGACCCCGTGTCAAACGAACCCCTCCAGGGTTCACATTTTCAACATTCCTCGGTTAAACTGATTGTTTTTATTTTTTTGGGAATGTGAGGTATTCAATTCAAAAGTACTCTTCAACTACAAATCAAACCTAGTAAGATCACAACAAAGGACAATTGAGCATGCATGCATAACAGAAAGTGAGGACAGTATCTGCAAGTAAAAAGGGGGCGAGTTAGAGAGTGAGGAGTTAAAATGGCCGTTACCCCCCCAAGTTTTACAATTTTTCAAGGCAGGGTCCGTGTGGCGAGTTAAAATTTTTGAGAAAGCAGTTGTTCCACAAATCCGGTTTCATCTTGACAGCCATGATTTAAATGAACCCATTTTTAGAGGTGTTCCTATAGAAGGTCAATGTTTCAGATCACTTCGAATACAGGTCATTGAGACTTTTAATCACCCTATCCACTTTGAAGAAAAAAAAATGAAAAAAGTGCAAAAACCAGGGATACCCCATCAAAAAAATCCAAATGGCCGCAAAATGTCAAAAATTGATTTTTGACTACATCATTATTTTGGTTAAAGTTGGCATAAGTTGGTGGCCTACATGGTTTGGGTATTAGGAATCATGCTATGCAACTATCATCTCACCATACCTTTCATTTCTTGAAAATGCAGTTTTTGCTTAAATTAGCTCTGAGGGAGCTTCCCATAAAATGTGGCATCCTATTGAAAATGGTGATTTGAACATTCAAGCAGAGTGTATTATTGAATACTTGTGAAATTTGAATTTACATGGGTTTGATGTTTTCAATTGCACTTTTTATATCATAAAAATGCCCTCCATTTGAAAACCCACACAAAGAAAGTTTGTTGACCCTGTATATGTTGCCTAGGAGAGTTGTTTTCATTCAAATTTTAAATGGATGCCATGGGAAAATGGTAAGAGTTACACAGTTCTAATCTTCAGAAAATGGATGTATCAACAATACTGATGATGGCCCACCAGTTAAATAAAAACTTTTGATATGGTATGTACTTTTTGAGAAAAAGCGCCCCAAGCAGTTCCAATTTAAGCTAAAACTGCAAGGTATCGAGAAAACAAAAGTCGTGGTGAGATGGGAAGTGATAGAATGATTCTGGCATCACAAAAATCGGTATTGCCACAAAAATGAAGGTTATTTAAAACAAAAAGCTATTCAAGTTATGTCAAAAATGATTTTGGCAATTGGCGGCCATTTTGGATTTTCCGTGGGCAACCCTGGTTTTTGCACTTTTTTAACTGGTCATTCCATGTCAAACCCCTAAATTTCAGGAAGATCCCCAGATGACCCCCTGGATCTTGTCATTTCTCTTCAAATTTTGCCCTTAGAGTCAAACTAATAACTACAGTTTCAGGTCCGTGCATCATTTCGTTTTTTCACAAACCAACCCATGAAGCTTTTGGTAGGGGGTGCCATTTTTCCAACAAAATTGAGCAGTTGGGTCACAGACAGTTGATATAAGTAATGTTGGGTTGAAAGCAGCTTTATTTAAGAAACCTTGGGGGGCAACCAAAGACAGCCATTTTTAAAATTGAAAATCTTCAGGCGTGATGGTGGCGTCATTGATGTGGGTTTTGGGGTAGGATGAAGGGGATTAGTAGGAATGAATGTTGATAAAAGTAATGGACCAAGATGTAATATGGAAATGTATAGATTTAAGTAGCATAATTATAATTGAATCTTACTTCATGTATTACAGGAGACGATGACAAGGAGAAGAAAAAAGAACCAGAAAAAGTGGCAACATCAGTAAACATGGAGAAGCAATCAATGAGTAAATGTCAGTCTCTTAAAAAAGCTTGACAAAATCCCACCCAAATCAAAGTGAATTGGTTTATGTACAAATTGGTGACTCAGAGGCCACAATCTAGCAAAAAATAATGCTATCGCCCGTGTTATAACACAAACGATACACGACAGAGGCTAAAAACAATACCGTTATTCTCATTCTTTAACATAAACTATGAGGCATAACCTATTTTATATATTCTAGGTCTAAAAGTTGCCAAAAGATAACACCAATACCCACTAAAAGAAGCAAAGAATCCATGAAGCCAAACACATATGCCAGTAAAATGTAACTCACGCGTATTAAAGTCAAATGCCGTAACACGCGCAAGCAATAAACTAAAAAAACTCATAAGTGGTACGCACAAGCCGTGTATTATGTCTAATACAAATATGGGCAGTAAACAATGAAATCGCAAGAAGCTTTAAGAATGTGTTTAAGAATGAAAATTAACAGTTTGTCCCAATGTGAATTCTAAGTCCAATAACCATTTCACTGTTATTAATGACAGATGCTGCAATAAATATTAACATGTTTTCATTTGGTAATAACAAGTAATAAACATGCATTTTAAGACACTTATAAGATTGAATTAGAAATTATGCTCAACAACCACCTCGTAATTGTCCAACTTAGGCAGAGCCTTTCCGTATCCCAAAATTGAATGACAGACGCATAAATGACAGAAAAAGCTATGGATATTGCTCTGAGTGGTTGGTTGAATTCTTATACATATTAGGTTTTATTTTATACTTCAGAATGAACAAGCAAGTTGCAACCCATTGCATTTATCATTTTACGGAACATGTATTTCTCGATGAATTATAGTGTATCTGCTATCTTCTTGAAATGTATTGTATCAACCAATAAAAAGGTACTTGTTTCAATCGTCTTTGAGACCCCGACTTACCCGGATATAGTATCGATTTTGATATCAGATCAGTGGCGTAGCTAGGGAGGGCAAAGGCGGGCACCTGCCCCGGGTGCCACCTTGGGAGCGCTGAAATGACGTGGGGAAAAATAAAATTGACACAAAGACAAAAAATGTTGTTGTTGGATTGTGTCACAGGAAGTAGGCCTATAGTTTAATGGCTTCATGGTAAAGAGATAACTGAGACCTCTCCGAAGGCACTCAAAACATGCTAAAACTCAAGAGTTCATGGGGGCTCTGCCCCTGGACCCCAGCCAGGGGCAAGTATGTCATTTAATACACCTCATGAATATTCCGAACAAAATAATTCTATTTCATGGCTAATTCTTATTAACCATGTAGGTTAGTATTTGGATAGCTTATGTACTCATTATGAAACTGATGTTGAGCATTAGGGCAACTAATATACTCATTAAAAAAACTCATAAGTATTTAGGGCAACTAAGATACTCATTCTGAAACCCATGGCAAGTATTAGGGCAGCTAGTGTATCCATTATGAAAGTCATGGTAAGTTGATATACTATTCCTAACTGAAACATGGCTCAGTCAGAATGACCCAGTCAACTAACCCCTCCAGGGTTCACATTTCTCAACATTCCTCGGTTAAACTGACTTGTATGGTTGAATGTGTGTGCTATTCAATTCAAAAGTACTCTTCAACTACAAATCAAACCTAGTAAGATCACAACAAAGACATTTGAGCATGCATGCATAACAGACAAGTGAGGACAGGTATCTGGCGAGTTAAAAAGGGGGCGAGTTAGAGAGTGGCGAGTTAAAATGGCAAGTTACCCCCACAAAGTTTTACAATTTTTCAAGGAAGTCCGTGTGGTGAGTTAAGTTTTTGAGAAAGCAGTTGTTCCACAAATCCGGTTTCATCTTGACAGCCATGATTTAAATGAACCATTTTATTAGAGGTGTCCTATAGAAGGTCAATGTTTCAGATCACTTCGAACACAGGCTCATTTGATGACTTTAATCACCATATCCCACTTTTGAAGAAAAAAATGAAAAAAGTGCAAAAACCAGGGTACCCCATCAAAAAAATCCAAAATGGCCGCAAAATTGTCAAAAATTTGATTTTTGACTACACCTCAATTATTTTTTGTTCAATTTGCATAATGTTGGTGGCAATACACATGTTTTGGGGTATTAGGAATCATGCTATGCAACTTTCATCTCACCATAGCCTTTCATTTTCTTGAAAATGCAGTGCAGTTTTTGCTTAAAATTGAGCTCTGAGGGCGCTTTCCCATAAAATGTGCATCCTATTGAAAATGGTGATTTTAACATTCAAGAGAGTTTATTATGAATACTTGCTGAAAATTTGATTTACATGGTGTTTGCTGTTTTAAAACTGTAGCCTTTTTAATATCATAAAAATGCCCTCCATTGAAACCCACACAAAAGAAAGTTTGTTGACCCCTGTATATTTTTCCTATGAGAGTGTTTTCATCAAATTTTAAATTGATGCACCGGAAAATGGTAAGTGTTACACAGAGCTCTAATCTTCAGGAAATGATGTATCAACAATACTGATGATGGCCCACCAGTTAAAATTAAAACTTTTGATATGGTATGTACTTTTGGGAAAGCGCCCCAGCAGTCCAATTTTAAGCTAAAACTGCAGTATCGAGAAAACGAAAAGTCGTGGTGAGATGGAAGTTGCATAGAATGATTCCTTGCAGGCCAAAACATCGGTATTGCCACAAAAATGAAGGTTATTAAACAAAAGCTTATCAAGTTATGGTCAAAATATGATTTTTGGCCAATTTGGCGTCCATTTTGGATTTTCCGTTGGGCACCCTGGTTTTCGCACTTTTTTAAATGGGTCATTCCATGTCAAAACACCTAAATTTCAGGAAGATCCTCAGGTGACCCCCTTGGATCTTGTCATTTCTCTCAAATTTTGCCCTTAGAGTCAAACTAATAACTACCAAGTTTCAGGTCCGTGCATCATTTCGTTTTTTCACAACAACCCATGAAGCTTTTGAAGCTTTTGGTAGGGGGTGCCATTTTTCCAACAAAATTGAGCAGTTTGGGTCACAGACAGTTGATATAAGTAATGTTGGGTTGAAAGCAGCTATATTTAAGCAACTATTGGCAACCAAAGACAGCGTTTTAAAATTGAAAATATCTTCAGGTGTTATTGGTGGAGTCATTGATGTGGGTTTTGGGGTAGGATGAAGGGGATTAGTAGACTGAATGTTGATAACAAGTAATGGACCAAGATGTAATATGAAATGTATAGATTTAAGTAGCATAATTATAATTGAATCTTACTTCATTGTATTACAGGAGACGATGACAAGGAGAAGAAAAAGACCCAGAAAAGTTGCCACATCACGTAACATGGAGAAAGCAATCAATGAAGGTACATGTCAGTCTCTTAAAAAAGCTTGCAAAATCACCACCAAATAAATTGCCATTGGTTTATGTACAAATTGGTGACTCAGAAGGCCACGATCTATGCAAAAAATAATGCTATCGCCCGTGTTTATTACACAACAGATACACGACAGAGGCTAAAAACAATACCTTTATTCTCATTCTTAAACATAAAATATGAGGCAATAACCTATTTTATCATCATTATAGGGTCTAAAAGTTGCCAAAAGATAACACCAATACCCACTAAAAGAATCAAAGAATCCATGAAAGCCAGCGCACATATGCAGTACAAATGGACTCACGCGTATAAAGTCAAATGCAGTAACACGCGCACGCAATAAACTAAAAATAACTCAACTTACGTGGTACGCACAAGCCGTGTATCTATTGTCTAATACAAATATGGGCAGTAAACAATGAAATCGCAAGAAGCTTTAAGAATGTGTTTAAGAATGAAAATTATACAGTTTGTCCCAATATGAATCTAAGTCCAATCACCATTTCACTGTTTATTTTAAATGACAGATGCTGCAATATATGTTTTCATTGGTAATAACAATTAATAAACATGCATTTTAAGACACTTATAAGATGGAATTAGAAATATATGCTCAACAAACACCTCGTATTATCCAAATTAGGCAGAGTTTTCTTATCCCAAAATTGAATGACAGAAGCATAGAATGACAGAAGAATATACTGATATTGCTATTGAGTTTTGTGTTGACACATTATTAGTTTTTATTTTATAATTCAGAATGTAACAAGCAAGTTGCAAACCCAATGCCATTTATCATTTTAGCGTAACATGTATCTTCTCGATGACTTATAGTTTTATCTGATATCTTCTTGAAATGTATTTTATCACCCAATAAAAAGGTGCATGTTCCAATCGTCTTTGAGACCCCCCTGATTTACCCGGAAGTAGTATCGATTTTGATATCAGATCAGTGGCGTAGCTAGGGAGGGGCAAGGGGGGCAAGTGCCCCGGGTGCCACCTTGGGGGCTGAAATGACGTTGGGGGAAAAATAAAATTGACACAAAGAAAAAAAAATGTTGTTGTTGTGCTGTTGTCACAGGAAGTAGGCCTATAGTTAATGTGCTTTCAAGGTAAAGAGATAACTGAGAGCTTTCCGAAGGCACTCAAACATGCTAAAACTCAAGAGTTTCCTGGGGCTCTGCCCCTGGACCCCCGCCAGGGGCAGTATGATCATTTATACAACCTCTTAATAGTCATGAAACAAAAATCATTCTATTTCATTGGCAATTCTATTACCATGTAGTGTAGTATTGTATATTGCTTCATGATAATGAGGTAACTTAGAGCTCTGATGAGGCACTCAAATATACTAAAACTTGCAAGTTTCTGGGGCTCCGGCCCCTGGACCCCCCGCCAGAGGCAGTAGGCCCCTATAGTTCATCTGCTTCATAATAAAGAGATAATGGAGCTCTCCAAAGGCACTCAAACATGCTAAACCTGACAGTTTCCATACTAAAACCCACAATCTTCCGGGGGCTCTGCCCCTGGACCCCCGCCAGGGAAAGTTTAGTTCATCTGCTTCATGTTAATAAGATATCTGAGAGCCCTCCAAAGGCACTAAAACATGCTAAAACCCCACAGCTTCCGGGGGCTCTGCCCCTGGACCTTCGCCCCTGGACCTTCGCCAGGGGAAGTTTTTAAACCTTAGAGCTTCATGCGCCGGACCTCCGCAGGGGCTTTGCCTCAAGACCACATTAGGGGCCCTAAGTCGGCCCCCCTAGATCCCACCCGCTATTGCTCACGCCACGCTGTGGGGGAGTGCACGTTAACATCTTGCCCCAGGTGCCATATCCACTAGCTGCGCCACTGTTTCAGATGAAAGGCCATATTTTTCTCATTGTTGTCTGAAATTTGAGCCCTCAAATCCATTTCATTCCCAAGATATAAACAAAAAACCACCGTTTTAATGGTTAACCATCAATACAGCACAGTACTTGAATAGGGCTTTGCAATATGCGTTATTGCATCTACCATCAAAACTGCAAGTTTGTTTCCCACGGTACTTGATGGGGCGTATGTGCAAGTGTCAGGCTCTCATATCAAGTAGAGAACACAATAGACATAAATCGGAACAAGCGCCTTTGTTTTATCACTATCAGTTTAAAGGGATAAGCAGCGATAATGCAAGAGAATACAAAAATTTGGACATGCATCTTTTAGCTTATAAATCAAAGATGTACGATTCCATATAACTACTTTAATGTAGAACGAAAATACCAAATTTTGAAAAAATGAAGTATTTGAAGAAATTTGTCATACCATATCCCGCAAATAGACATACAACAACGGTGTCTCAAAATCTACACTAAACAGCTGATTGTGGTTCACAACAGTACAGAATAAACAAGAATCAATAAAGTTTGTGCTTGAGGTCAAACTGTACAGGTCTTGGTGCACAATATTATGCTTATGAATCTGGGATATTCACAGGGAAAGGCGTTTTGATCTCAAGCTGGAATTTTTATACGCACGTATAGAAATTACAGAATCAGATGAAAAGTACTGCCTTGTCTTTAATACACAGATTTCAAGCCAACCACTTGCAGGTTATATTAACACATGCCAGAAACAAAAATTCCAAAATACAAATTTTGATGATTTTTTCGATGTTTTGGATCAGCAAATCGCTGCTTATCACTTTAATGAAAAATATGTAAATGCAGTAATTTGATCCAGTAGATGTTATTCTACAAGAAATTTGGGGAAAATATTGATTACAACAAATTGTATTTTTCATTCTGTTCTTCAGTTCCACCCTTGATCTATTAAACCAGTTTCTCATTTTGTAAAATGAGTCCTGCGGGTTACTTGATTGCCGGGGTCATATCTTAAAAACTTTTGACTCTATCACTATGAAATTTTCAGGGATATTAGCTAACACCCCCTTCTTACCTTACAACAAATAACAAATAATCATATGCTTTTGTTCAAAACTTATGGCAGTTGGCACAAAGTGTTGCATTTTTATTGGGACACGCTGTAATTGCAGGCATAGCTTAATTGGGTTATTTTGTCTGTATTATTTCAGTGTTTGAGTTGGTGGTGAGAGATTATGTTTTCCCCTGGTACAAGCAGCTTGGAAAGGATGACTCTGTGTTTGTGGAAACTTTACAGTAAGTCAGCTTTTAACTTTTTATTTTAAATTCATTACTGTATATTTGCTGGCACCATAGAATTTTAAAAAATAGTGGAAAAATGTTTTGCCTAGGTCATAGTGCATGTTAAAGGTGGACCGAGAGATTTCAAGCCATCAGTATTTTCTGTTGTATGTTATAATGGTTTCATTTAGATTAGACACTCAATAGATTTCTTACATTTTATTTGGCTACAGAAATGTCTTAGAAGTGAAAACAAAAGGTGATTTTATATGCTTATATTTCAATGTAAAACATAGATTGAATTTCCTATTTGGTCCAATAGGAAATTAGAAAATTTCATAATTTTGTACCAAATAAATAATTCTCAGCTTAATCCTTTCACATGGGATATATTTGATAAAAAGCTTTACATTAGTACAAAAATCAAATTTTCACATTTTAGGGACACCAGTTATGTGAAATATCTTGTTGTTGCACCTTAAATCTTTTTCCTCAGTGAAAATCTGTGCCAAGCATAAAGTTTCTTAACCTACAGGGTGTCTCAGAATAATTTAAGTCTCAGAGTATGGCTGTATGACTGTATGGTATGTTCTTAGTGATATGATGCGGATGGCAGCTTGATGGTTGAAGATAAAGATGCTTGTCAGTGAGTTTAGTGTGTAAGTCAGTCAAAATTTGATTTTCAGAGTTGAGTTTAACAAGGATGTCAAGAAATGCTATTTCGGTTTTTGATTGTTGGGTGGTGAATTTAATAGTGGGGTGAATGGCTTGGAATGCGTAATACAAGTGAGGGGCCCCCAGATCTCCCTCTGAGTATGTCCATATAAAGAAGATATCATCGATGAAACGGTACCAAACTAGAGGTTATAAGGACTGACGTGGATAGTAGATGGTTTTCAAGCATGCCCATGAAGATAGTGGCATACAGGGGTGCATATCTACCCCCCCCCCCATAAGGGTCCCGGAAACCTGCATGTAATTTTCCCTATTGAAGATAAAGTTATTGGATATAAGAGTGACTTCCAGGAGACGTTTGAGTTCCAATGTAGGTGGAGATTTATTAGGTCTACGTTCCAGAGCTTCAGAGCATGTAAGAATACCATTTTTGTGAGGGATGTTAATATATAGGGAGCTATACTCGATTCATCTGATATGTGACCCGTACCATTCTTGCAGAGGTGAAAAATTGCTAAAACTTCTGTTAATCATGTTATTGAGAGCAATGAGAGCAATGTTAAGGCCTGAAATACACTATAGTGCATTTCCATACATGAATTAAATTGTATTTAGTGGCAGGTGAGTGAGTTAAATGACCGGATTGTCCTCCAACATAATCCGATGTGGCACGTGCATTTGAATTCTTTCATTTTCCCGGTAGAGCTAGGTTGACCTTGTTATACCTATCATCATATCATTATTTACTAGTGCTGCACGTACCTGCATGATATAATTTTGATCCAAGACTAATAGTAAACGTACAACTATTTTTAGCTGGCCTACACTTCGGAATGAAGTTCTATTGGGCGGTACATATCAAAGGCTCACCCCTCTCTGACTTATTGGAATAGGTCCGAAACTCCAGGGGGACGAACGTATCAACGCGAATCGAGTATAATATCCATAGTTACAAGAATGATATCTGTATGAAGATCTAGGATTGATGCCAGCTTGTGTAGGAAATCAGTAGTATCTTTGATGTAGGACGGTAGGGATTGAGCCAGTGGTTGTAAGTGGTAGTCCAGAAATTCAGATATTTTTTCAGTTGGATGATTATTGCAAGAGATAATAGGGCGAAAAGGGACACCAGACTTATGAATTTTGGGTAAAATATAAAATCTGCTGGGTTTGGTGTCATCAGGGATGAGAAAATCATGGGTGTCTTCATCAATATGATTGTTGAGTGTTGGATTATTCTCAAGTTTTTTGTAGTGTTCTGTGTTAGATAAGCGTTTGTAGGCTTCACTTATGTAGTCAACTTTGTTGAGGACTACTATGGCTGACCCTTTGTCCGCTGGTTTAACAATTTTAATTTTGTCATTAGATTTAAGGGTTGCGATAGCAGCACGTTCGCGTTTAGAGAGATTGTGGCGCGGGTCTTTAGGTGGAACATTTGATCGAATATCAGCATCGACAGCATTGATAAACAACTCTAAGACCAGGTCATGTTTTTGGGTGTTGCCAGTTTTATGGCTTTTTGAACATTGGGGCACAATTGTGTTCGGTTATCCGATCAGCGTCTGAACAATACAGATCTCCTTCAAAAAAAGATTACGTAAATGCAAACATCTGTAAAAACACTCTATGTCTCGAGGAGATACATCAAATTAGAGCTTTTAGGTTTTGGCCAAAAACCCAAACCCTGTGACAAAAGCGCCTTTTCACATCTGCAGGACTGTGTCCGATAAGTTGACCATACACTATAGAGAAGTAATATTAAACTTACGTCCCACGACTTGTTTTGATGAAGGTTGTGTTAAGACCTGCACTGGCATCCACCAGTCTTCAGCGCCGATTGATGTTTGTGTCCCGTTGTCATGTGACCGCTCGTGGGGGGGGGTGGCAGTACTGTCACATGACTTGATGACAGAGTCATAGCAAGATGTGAGAATGTGGCGGCCCTGGTCCCGGTTAAGTTGCTACTGCTCCTCTTGATGTGGGTATTTGCGTTCCCTAACTCCTCTGCGGTACCAGTCTGTTTCCCGGTCCAAACGCTCCAAAATTTTTCCAGTCAATGAAGGTGTGACCTCGGTGATTGTGTGTTCCCCAACAGGAGAAGAAGATCTTTCATGTTCACGGAGTCTATTCCTTAATGGATGGTGGGGCACTTTCACCCACATATGAAGATGTGCAATCCGCGCACTTCAATGCATAGACTGCTCCAGACCTGTCAACTTTCAGTATGGGTTCTTTTTGTGCAACAAGAGCGAGCGGATTAATCTGTGGTTTAATGTGTATGGATAAGTGTGGTGCGAGCGCAACAGTCTTTGGATACTTTCTGGTGCCCCTTGGACGTAGGGAAGAGGTCACTCTGCCTTTATTTGGGCGGTCGGAGTTCTTGTTACGACTGTTCTGTTTGTTATATTGTTGGACGATTGGCAATGTCCCCACGCCCAGTTCTTGTAACCACAAATTGCGGGCGGAGATTTTTTCCGGATTCTGCACTTCTTGTTCCCTTTCTTTTTCCTTAGTACAATATTTATGGCTCTGTCAACTAGAGTACACCACTCCCAGTTTATGTTGGAGAGGATAGGCGATTAAGAAGTTAAGGTACGGTTGGTGTGTGTGGGTTACTATATACTTGAAAGTCTGAGAGAACCATCGGAATCGCGTGAGACCAAGACATCCAGCACGGCAAGTTGACCGTCCTCCTCACTTTCCACGGTAAATTTGATAGCTGGGTGCAGTGAGTGAGATGGTTGGTGAATTTGTTAACTATCAGATTTATTGATTATCACCAGGGTATCGTCGACATGCCTCCCCCATACATAAACGTGGGGGTTTGGGAGAATGACGATAGGCTTCTCCTTCCAAGTTCTCCATGAAGAAATCCGCTATGATAGGTGAGACCGGTTGACCCATGGCTGCGCCTGTCTACCTGTGAATAGACTTCCGTTGTACTGGAAATAGGTGGAAGTAAGTACATACGAAGAAGTTCAATGATCTGAGGCTATGCTCATTCTGGTACGTTGAACTATGTTGGGTCATGCCTTAACCGTGCTTCAACAATGTCAATGGTTTCTTGTACCCCCACCATCCCCGGGGTACCGGTAAACAAGCGGTGACATCATAGCTCACCAGGATTTCATCAGTTTCCATCGACAAGTTAGACAATTTAGTGACCAAGTCCTTACTGTTGTGGATTTATAGACAGATCTACCGATGAGTTGAGAGATCAAGTCAGCGACAAATTTGGTGTGTCCATATCTATTGACCCTACACTGTTATTGTTGTTTTGTTTTTAGGGGATGCCTAACACGTCACGATTTCTAGGTCATTTACTCTTGTCTTTGAATGAGTGAAGATGCGGGTAAGATTGTTTCTCATGTGTTTTGCTATTTGATAGGTGAATTTGTTGTGTCCATATGTATGGCGTAGTACATTTTTTCGAACTTAGTGTTTGTTATGACCTCTGGTTTGGACTTCTATAGTTAATTTCTTCATTTGGTAAGTTCATATTTAGTTCTGGTGTCCATCCATATTTAGCAACTATATTTAGAAACTCCCCATAGTCTTGTCATCCACAGAGAATAAAGAGTTGTTTATATGTCTTGTAACTCAACAACAAATTATTCAGTGAGGAAATCGCATGTCATAGTGTCTCACATGTTATTGCCCAAATGACACAAATAACAACTCAAATAGTGCCTGATTAAACATATATTTTTGATCTAAGTCAAATGAGAAGTAAATCAGTCTCTCATTTTTTCTGACATCAATCATGTTTAAGTGTTAAAAGCAACATCTTTCATTATATGACACTATACCCCTCACAAATAGGTTGCAAATTTTTGCTACACACAACTGATTAGTGTGTCTTTCTATCTATGCAGATACTATCGATGGAAGCTGATGGAAAACCTATTCAGAGACTACAGAAATGGATATGGTATGTGTGAGATGATGGTGGGGATTGGATCAGTCTACCACTCTCCCATTTTTTGTGGGAGCTTGTTGGGTAAATATCAAATAGCTTAGTCTGCGTGTGTATCATTCACTTAAAAAATGCCTAGACTCAATAACCTTTGGGGGCACCTGCATGTGGTGCAATTTGATCATCATTTCCTATGAGCTAAAGTTGTGATTTGAGCCCCGCTGGTCGCCAATGTGTTGTGCACTTGGGCAGGCACTTTACCTCACTTGCATTTCCTCCACCCAGTATATAAATGGGTACTGTCCATGGTCCGGGAATGTAAAACAGACATTTTTTGTCTGTGCAGGAGGAGTGGCGAACCCCCACAAGTAATCGGGCCCAACGCCAAAGACAGAGAGATGGACATTCTGCCTGTGGGCACCCTTTACATTTTTTTCATAACCTTTAATAGCGATAAAGTACAAAAAATACATTCTATAGCCATACATAGTTAGAGGCACTATCATTGATTTGCTAAATCAAAAATTGAAAAAAATCATAAAAAATCAGATTTTTGCATTTCTGTAGCAGTTATTCTAATATACCCTACCAGTGATAAGACCAAAAGCATCTAATAATGACAAAACGGGATGTTTTTCTCATTAAAACACCAACACTTAACTGCTACAAATATAAATGCATGGAGTTTTCTTTTCTGTGATTGTTTTCTTAAAAAATCTTTTTACACACTTTCAGTTTTAAGCTATTCCTGCAAATTTGAAATAATTTGACTCTTTGGATGTATGTTATTTTTTTGGCCCTCACAACATGTTGTGGAGGGCCTGTGTGATCATTCAGATGGAGGCCTGCCTGGTTGAATGGACACCTGTCGGGATGTCTGCACTGGCGAAAGTATAAATCCACTCTACAGATTAAAACGAATAGTCAATGAACTAGTTCAAACATGGCTCAGTGATTGAACATGATGAGGTCATGTGCTATATATAGACTGTCCCAAAAAAACTATACAATCAAAGATTAATTTCTTTTCTCAAAAACTTAAGGGCATCTCAACTGGACGTTAACTGATTCTTTTTCAGAGATGTTCCAGCTTTCATAAGAATTTTAGTTGGTTTAATTTGGGGATCTGGTTCAAGAGTTATGGCCAATTATCTGAGACACTTGGAAAACCTGTTGGTCCAGTTTCGGCTATCCCGATATCAACACGGTTGTCACTGAAAATCAACTTCAAGACATTCTTTTTTTGAAGATTAAATACAAAATAGGTATATAGTGCTGGTTATTGTGATATAAAAAAAAAGTTTATAACGTTATAATGTCACAATTGGCCAATAAAAAGAAATGTAGCATTGGGAAATTCAATCAAAAGTCTTGTTGTCTCAGCCTTTTAAAAACAAGGGAAAATGGTGGTTGGACTCGGAGATTCTAATTGGTGGTTATGGGCGCAAAAACGACAGTCGCCGTATTTGTAGTTTACTAGAGCTCATTGTAAAACGGCCTGCAGGTTACTGATTTCTGGATCATAGCATAGGCATGAGTTTGACAATGTTTTATAAAAATAATGCCGTTGAAACTTACAAATTTAAAAGATTACACAAGAGGAAATTATGATATGACAATGTTACACTGCTTGAAATAAACACCAGGGAATGTTCACACAGTGCCTGTATGCATGAAACACAAAGACTATTCAATTAAGATATGGGCTTCTGTGCATTGGTATAAATTTTAGCAGTAAAGTGTAAATACTACCTCACTGGATCTGGGCATAGCAGTAAAGTGTGTCAATTTGCCTTACTTTTTTGTTACAGCATTGAAGACATCATTGTCCATCGAGTTAAAACACCATGTTGTTTTTTCATCTTGTTAAAATTATTGACAATGGTTTCAAACATCATTGACCCTTTTCTACTTTGCTCAAATTCAATAGACCTGTTAAAATGTTTCAAATCTTTTCATTCACACCATTTCCTATTGAAATTGAATGACCCTTACTTTGTTCCTGCAACTGTGCCACGAAGCGAACAATTTACGGTGCTTGTTTACCTAATTAATCTCCTCTTTGTGTACTAACTATTTCTACTGATTAGCTATCAAAATTTGAACAATATTGGGATAGAATGTCTATATGGACCTGCCCTTTAAAATTCAGCAGGTACCAAATCGTTTTTAATTTTATGGCCTAAGCTAATCCTTTCCTTTCTGTTTTCAAGGTACGTTTTCTCACAAGTGATGTGGTTTACAAACTCTGTGACTATTTTCAGCAACTTAGAGAGTGCAGTGCTAGTATGATCATAATTGTCTTCATGTCCACTAGTGTGTATATGTTTTGTGCGGGTGTGTAAAGTATTGTATGGTCTTGTGAACCTTTCGTTTAACCAACTTTGGGATTTTTCTTGCCATCACTTCACACATGTACTGCATTATGCTTCTGTATTCTGATGCTTTACGAACAAGTCAATCTATCCACTCGATATTATATGCACAATTTAGTTTGATTTTTGACTCTCAGATGTAGAATGTCGTTACATTAAGAGGACAGTGGCACATTGGAAAACTAGTGCGCCCTCTAGATTTTTCAAATTTACATTTTTGCATGGTTGTGAACTTTTAATATACATTAGCTCTCACCTGAAATTAAATTAAGCCCAAATCGCGGCACTTATGGGTAAACAGAATTGCTATCATCATTTCGTCTATCCATTTCGTCTAATAACCCTGGTCTAAAACCGTTTTCGTCTAAAATCAGATAGTCTAATTGCCACTTAGACTAATACCACTTAGTTCCTATTGTCACTGATCTACAACCAGATGGTCTAATTGCCATTTTGTCCTAAAACATTTTCGTCTAAGATCCAATAGGTCTAATTTCCACTTCGTCTAATTCATTTGGTCCCTACACCCATTTAGATCTAATGAACAGTTGGTATAATAACCATTTAGTCTAACCCCTTTTGTCTAAACCTTCCATTCCGTCCCTAATGATCCATTGGTCTAATTACCATGTAGTCTAAACCATTTTGTCTAACCCATTTCGCCTAATGATCATTTGGTCTATTCCATTTAGTCTAAACCCATTTTGTCTAAACCCATTTCGTCTAATGATCAGTTGTGATCAATAACCATTTATTCCTAAACGCCAAAAATAAGGATATATGGCCGTCAATGAGAATATAACACAAATCTATCTGCACGACAACGGTAACAACTCAAGAGGGGGTCGGGACTTCCGGTACCCATAGGGTCCATTGGCCCACAGTAAAACAAGACTTCCTGTCCACCAAAGACAAGCTGAATGAAGCAATAATCTACACCACTTATGGCAATCAGGTGTCTCCAATTCGGCCAAGCTGAAGTTCTTTTTTAAAGCGTGTGTAGAGTATCCTGTATGGAGAGTACCCAAAAAACACACCTGGCCTAAGCACTCTGTCCAAAGCAGTGTCCATCTCCAAGGAATGGATTTAGTTTCTAAATCCGAGATGGGTGGACTTTAGTCCCTTATAGAAATTGATGCCCGACAAAGCAGAGGTGGAATATCGTCATTAGGGATAAGTGTCCATGTCCAACATGACTGCAAGTACTTAGGGAATTAGTATCCCAATTCCATAGGTGAACTATAAGTCATGAGGAACTATTGTCCAGATTCAAGGTAGAATATCGATCCTTGGGAGGTATGTCCAAGTCCGACGAGGACGGACTATTAGTCCGTGGGAACTATTGTCCATGTTGTAGTTAAACTACTGGTTCTTAGAAAATTGTGTTCAAGTCCGAGGCATGTTAAGAATTCTAACAGTATTTCACTCATTTTACTAGTCAGTGACAGTTTGATTAGATTCAAGGAAATAAATAAAGAAATAAATGAAAAAGAAATAAAAACAACTCAAAATTGACATGTTTCAGATAGAAAGGAAGTAGGAATGAGCTCTTCCAAACCTAATAATTAGTTAAAATAACGATTTAAAAATGGCTAGCATAACAAAATAAACTTCAATACAAAAAAAGTGCCACAGATTTAATTGAAGTCAGTTCAAAATATTTTTAATGGTATGCTGTTGCTACACTCTAAGAAAAAAAATGTTGACTTCGCTATTTTCCCCCCTGGCGGCCCATATGGAACTCTCAAGAATGAAATCCTCCAAAAATGTTTCATAAGAATCTGAGAACCCCCAAAAAGGTTTCTAAACAGAACCATATAAAATGTGCTATACAGCAGTTAAATAGCTCGTTTTGGTTCGTTGAGAACCTTAATCATTGTATTACCAAGCCTTTTTTTAAACATGGTTACCAGATGGCTGGGGTGACCGGGCGTGGTAGTTACCACCCCCTTGGGAGTTCGAGCTCTTATGATTTTGATTGTACCAGGGATTAGGTGTGGTCCTTTTTCTTTCCATTGATACCAAAATAAGTACCAACATACCTATTTATGGAGTCACAATGACGTCATAAAAATCACGAATCGCAAATGGGTATTTTCTTAAAGAAAATAGGCGGAAAGTCAATTTTGCGCCGTGTTTTGGAAATAAAGGGTAAAATTATGGGAAATTGCCGTGGGTTGGAAATGTATTAAAGGGTGTAAATACTCTGGAGGAAATGAGTACACATGAAAAATTGAGATATGTAATTATGATATAGGCCTTTATCATTCTTAAAAATAGAATAAAACAAGGGATACTACTCCTTGGGCCAGAGGTCCGAAGGACAACTATCCCTAGGAACCACAATCCCCGGACATTTCTCTAGGGAAATATATCTCATTTGACACCGGTCGAGGTTTTCAGAATGGAATTATTCCCGGGGAAGGGGGGGGTCATTTTCAAAGGTGGATATGATGCGTGAACACGGACTTACAAAAATGCACCCTGAACGAGCATTTTCCCCATCGACTAAAGACACTACCCAAACAATTATTTTTGTCATCTTCTGACCCTAAACAAGTAGCATGCATTGTGTCATTATAATAAAAAAGACAGCCTTTATTGTCGTGATTATGCTTTTCTTACCATATTTATGAATGGCTTTTGATCTCTCGGCTTATTTGTAACCTAAGTCGTGCTCACAATTTTAGGGTTAAGAAAAAACCTACTTTGTTTTCCATATTTTTTGCTGTTTTGACACCAATCATGTACACGCGTCCAATCGTGTCCTGTTGGAAAAGGGACCCTTTCTACACGTTTTCTTGTTCACCATCATGTCCACCTTTAAATACAGTTTTGAAAAAAATGCCCCCCCCCGAATTTGTTAAAAGACGCCTTCCACTTCCGATATTGCTTTTGTAAATATAAGGGTTAAACCTTCCAAACCCCTCATGGAAAGTCCAGATTTAGACTCGTTATTGTTATCCGCGTAAACGCAAATCTTGACGAAAAATTTCTTATCTTTTTATAATCGTAATATAAAGCAATATTTTTGTATTCAAATCCGTTGAGCTAAAGAATCTACTGTAAATGTATTTCTTTTTTTTTGCGCGACGAGGATGAAACCAAAGATTATTTACAAAAGACTTTCTTATCAACTGAACCAAATGTGTCCCCAGAGATCTAGTATTGAATCGATTTTCCAGCATAAGGAATTTTATTTCATATTTCTCCCGGGGGGGGGGGGGGGGGAACACTCCCATCTTGGAGGTGAAGTGCATGTAAGCGTAAAGACCCACCCTTTTTCAGCATCGCTGTCACCCAAGACCGCCTATATTTTTTGCAAATGTCCCCCAAAGAACCCCATTTTTTTTTAAATCTTACCAAACTGTCACCCAAAACCACCAATTTTGGGGAATATTTTTCACTTACTCAAAGACCCCAATTTTGGTGAAAATTTTTGCAAATTTTTCTAAAACTTTTGCAAATTTGTCACAGGAAAAAGCTTTTTTTGGGGCTTTTTGGCGGTCTCTCACCCACAACCCTTTTTTTATTCATCTGTCCCCGAATGCCCTGGGTTTTTGAAGTGCCAGCCTTACACCCCCATATCCTTCATATGTGATTGCCCCCCCCCCCCCCCCGATATCTCAGTGACTACAATTTGGTCATTAATCGCACTGTAGTTTTGGTTGGAATATGAACATGAGCTGGCAAACTAAAAGGTATAAACACGATATACCCTACTTTAAACTAAGGGCCCAAGCAATAAAAAAACTTTGTTAGTGCCCAAGGGGGGGGGGTTCTTAGGGACCCAAACCCAGATAAACCACTTCCATTGTGTGGGGGGGGGAAGGGGGTTTTTTGGGGGAAAATCATGACACTAACACAAGTAAATGGGGGGGTCACGTTAAGAACCACATACCCACAATAAAAATTGAAATCCGAACTTTGACCTATTGACCTATGGCCAATGAAATTGTCACTCTCCGAAAAGGAGTGGTGCGCACATTTCCATCCTCAGCAATTATCTTCCAATAGAAGGGTTTTGAACAAATAATTCATTATATCTACGCTAGAATAACCAATTAAAATAATCATTGCAAAATATAACCAAATTTATACAATCTTGTATTTTCTCAGAAATTCAAAATCACCTTATTTTTCCCATAGACTTACAAGTTAAGAGCAGTCATGACAAAATTAAAATTGATGCTTACAGGCAAGAAAGGGTTATTTGATTAAAGTATATGAATTATTAATGAATTGCCTCCTAAGGTATAATCTAAGCAAATAAAATCCCAAGGATTTAATTACTTTAATTTTTTAATTAGTAAAATATCTTGATTTTTGCACTTCCGTAAAGTGCCTAAGGGGGGGTGTGTGGTTACCGCGGGCCCAACCTAATTATTCTCATGAAGGCGTGGGCGGATTGAATTTTTTTTAGTACAGGAGAAGCGTATCTAAATCAAACAATTAGCAAAAAACTCCTTGAAAAATTTGATTGGCGTAACCGACCGAAATCGCACAAAAAAACAAATGTTGGGTATATGGAACCCCCACCTTAGTGTTAAGTTCACACAATAGTGGTTAACATTTGAAATAACTTTTACTATTTCTTAATGCAGGGGGAAGATAAGCAAACGCGAAATGAGAAAAAGTTTTATTGCCCAATTTGACCCATTTTAATTTTTTAGCCGTAAAACTTTCCTCCTTTTTGGAGTGTTTTTTTTAAGGATTTTCCAATTGAGTAAAAATCTAAAATAATAATAATAATGAGATCATAACTATAATACATAATAATTAATAATACATAATAATAATAATTAATGCGCCAAAAACACAATTGTAAGGCAGTGCGCGCGGTTTCCTAACAAATTTGTTTTTTTTGATTGTGTGTTTTTGTTTTTTTGTTCGTTGGCGCTATAATCGCACAATCTGCTATGCATGAAAATAAGTACCTGTAATATTTGGGATCCGAACGCGACTACACGGAGGTATCCGTAAAAAGGTCTATTTTTCAGAGATCGACCCCCCCAAAACAATTTTTTCAGGCCATGATCAACCGTAAGGAGCAGCTTCTTATCAATCTAGCCAGCTGTCTCATACTGGCTGAAGCTGATATGGATAGGCTTTCAGATTGAATATTTTGTAATATTTTTGTATTTCTTTTTATCATTTTTAGCTTAGAAAAACCCATTTTTTCCAACATATGCCAGCAGATCTCGAATGCTGTGTTATATGCTATTTCTTTAGATAAGAAAAAGACGCAAAGAAAAAGAAATTGGCATCCACCCACCAAAATACATTTGTATACTGACAACATTGCAACAATGTTCTGTGTTACCAAAGGCCGTAGCCATGAATTTTATGCGGGGGGTGCGGCTTTGCCCGAAGCGGACCTTTTGCACCAACAACCAATTGTTTTTGGGGGGGGAAATGGAATAACGTCAACCAAGCGTTTACAAAACGCAAAATAACATCACTAATGCGTAATGTAATGGATTAACCTCTGCTTAGTCCATTCATATTCCATGACCACAACCCTTAACCCAACAACATTTTAACGAGCCGCAAACTGTAACTTGGCAAAACGGACCCATTCAACATGACAAAGCGGACCTTCTACAACATAAAGCGGACCTTTTTTCATTTTTTGGGGGGGTCGTTGCACCCCCCGCACACCCCTGGCTACGGCCCTGGTTACCAAACAGAATTTGACAAGCATACAATTATGAAAGGTCAACTTCCTTTCACTATCACAAATTATGTTTGAAATAGTGGTGAATGGGCATGTTTAAGAATCTAGGTAACATAAAGGTCTAAATTCGGAAATAATAATGTGCAACATTTCGTGTTTGTTATTTATATTGTAATATGCTGCCCTTTGTTATACATTCATTAGACAAAATAGATAAAAAAAAGACGAATGGGCATTAGACGAACTGGCATTAGTCGAAATGGTTTTAGACAATTGGTATTAGACCAAATGTGCCAGTATACTAATGGGCATAGACGAATGGTTTAGACAATCTGTGATTAGACCAATGGGCATTAGACGAAATGGCAATTAAGACGAAATGGTTTTGTAGGCAATCTGAATATATCCACATGGGTAGTAGACTAAATGGCATTAGACGAAATGGTTTTGATAGACACGTAGTAATATACCAACTGGGGCCCCATGATACGAAGGGTAATTAGCCGATGTGGTGATTAGACGAAATGGTAGTAGTCCTAAATAGGTATAGAAGTGAAATTAGAGTATGTGGGTATTAGACTATGAGATTTTAGACAAAATTGAATTAGACGAATCTGGATTTAAACAAAACTGATATTAGACGAAGTGGCATTCCCCACAGAATGATTATAATTAATGTCGCCGGCGACATTAATTCAGCAGATGGACACCGTAATGGCTTGTAACACAAGAAAACACACCAGTACATTGATTCTCAGGAGCATGCACCTTTGTTTGATTGGTCTGTGATCTTTGTGGTTTTAATATCAATGAGTATGAGCTAGATAGTCATGTAATAGACACATTTGTTGATTAAAGATGCGGGAAACTTAAAAGTTAGCCTACCAAATTACCTGGATGTCTTTAGAATGTGATCATGTTCCTATCTGTTTTTGGGGATGTTATTTTTATGTGTAAAATATATTCGAGATTCTTCCATGGATTAGACATTATTGGCGAGCAAATGAAGAAATCATATTTTCTAAAAATGTGCCAGTGCCGCTTTAAAGTATGGCTTGTTTTAGGGTACAATATCTCCACAACATTTTGTGGGGTGCATATTTGTTGATTATGATGACACTCGTCACCTTGCTAATTGGGTCTTATCCTTGCAAGATTAATTTTGGCAATAGGCTCCAGTGTATCCAGAATGCAAGATGAATGTTGAGGTGATGTTTAAAGAACATTGTAACTCAATGCTTGCAAGAACGCAGGGTTAAGTGGACAAAATGATATCTTTAAATATAATGACGGGCGAATCTAAAGGTGCAACAAGAGATTTCAAATATCAGGTGCCCCTAAAAAAAATTGAAAGTACTTAGTACTTTTGCTCTAATGTAAAGCTTTCAATAAAAAAAATCCCCTCATGAAAGGATTAGATGAGAATGTTTCTTAGGTACAAAACTTTGAAATTTTTAAAAAAAAAAAAAGGAGCAAATACAAAATTCAGCCTATGTTTACACTGAAATATAAGAAATCAAAATCACCATTTTCTCTCTGTTAAGACATTTCAAAAGCAAATTCACAAGGTAAGGTAACGAAGCTATTGAAGTGTCTAATCTATATGAAAAATTACTTATCATGACACAATATTTGGGGGCTGCCTCAAAAATCTCTCGTTGCACCTTTAAAGAGACATGAAGAGATGTTCCAGGAAGAAGCGCCCCCATTTTTCTCGAACCCAGGGGTTTGTACGATTTGGAATGACTTAAAATGTATTAGATCACACCTGAAGTGAATAAGCCGAATAGCCGTCTTATGTAATAAGATAGGATTTTAGCACTTTCTGTCTGCCGTGCACGCCAGAAAGTCAAAGCATTGGTTTTCTATGGGGAACGATTTACGATAGCAGGCGAGTCAAACAAGGTGTTGCGTTTTCTCTTGCACCTGTTTGTCCAATAAACCTGCGAAAGTCTCGGTAGGTGGTCTACAACCGACAGTGAATTTTGAGGAATTTGTTCTAAAAATCTCCTCCTGTCACTTTAAAGACTTCTTGAATTGGTTTATTTTAGCACTTGATCTAGATTTCGCATTCACAAGCAAAATGCTTAATGTGAATGAGGTTGTATATGTGTAGAAGGTATCAAGCTTTGATCATTTCATTTCTTTACCAGCAGCAATGCCAGCACTCCCAAGCCATTCTATCTGCACCCTTGTCTTGCTAGTGACGATTTGCAGAGGACAGAGTGTTTGCGAGAGCAGAGAGAGAGGACAGTAGACGTGATGTGTAGTTCTATGTTACCTCAGCAGATTGCTGACTGTGAGACGGCCAAGAACTGCTGAGAGATTTGTAACATGTACGGGGGAAGAACATCCAGCACCTTACTAACTTATTGAGGTAGGCCGTGATAACCAATATACACTTCCCAGTCACTGGACTTGAGGATTCTTTGAGCTGTACGTTTTGAATTTGAGGGAGAGGACAGCCACTTTGGATTTCATAACGTATTGCAGGACTTCTAAAGTCCAAAAACACATACTACTCTCTCCACCACAGGACAGTGAATACCTCTAAACTGCTATTTTTTCTATAATCAGGAAATCAGGAGTTGTAATGTTTAAAGGTGGGTGATCCTATCGATATCCTCCTCCACCCCCCAACCCCCACCCCCACTTTACTCTTCCAAAATCTCAATTTTGGTATTGGAAGAAAGTTTGTATTTTGTTCATTACCCCAGTGAAGTTTAAGGCCCAGGAAATGTTTTCTTATGAACAAAAACGTGTAAAAGTTTTCTTCTATTTATTATTAACACAACACACTTTCATATGGGCCAATTTATTACACATTTTGCTTCTACAATGCAAATGGCTGAACTGACTTAACTAAGAATATGTAATCAGATACAGGGCCGTATGCAGAATTTATTTTTGGGGAGTGCGGGACTTCGAAAAAGTGGACCTCTTTTGGTAAAAGTGGACCTTTTTTTGTAAAAGTGGACCTTTTTTTGTAAAAGTGGACCTTTTTTTGTAAAAGCGGACCTAGCCCCCTCTAAAATGGTCCTTATGTGACTAAAATGACTCCCATCAGCAAAAAGTGGACATTTTTGTCCAAATTTCTCTAAATTTTGGACCTTTTTATGCAAAAATTCAGCAAAAAGTGGACCTTTTTTCCTCTTTTGCAGAATTTGGGGGGGGGGGGGGTTGAATGGAAAAGCTGACCATAATCAGTCAACCAGCTTTAATGCAATACTTAAACTGCCGATATACATTTTGTGTGATCAAAAATTCATCTTCCAGAAACTTTCTAGCTAAATTGTGTCAAGTACAGAATCGATCACATCATTGCACAATCTTAGTAATTGATTGATTCACCATAATTGGTTGGTACTCTATTTTTCAGCCAGCCATAAACATACCATTAGTGCTCTGCTTTGAGAATAAATTACTAAGTTTATTCATACTTAACTGCATTTGCATTGGGACAAGTTGGGTTGCCCAAACTGAAATCTCTACCCAAACTACTGCATTGCGGTACTGCAGGAAAGTCAATTCATTTTAACAGGATTTGCAGTGTATTGCATTGAGTTGCGAAAGTTAACAGCAATGCAACACAACACAGATGCAGTGGAAGTATGAACTTAAGAGAATAATGCTCATATTTTCTAATAACTGAAAACTAGTTACTCTTTATCATTGTTTGGTTCACCAGTTTTGAAACCAGCTATAGACATGTTGTGTGATCCAGACTATATCAACCATAATTTACTCAGTTACTTGGAATACAGAGAACAACTAGCTGAAAAGAACAAGAGAAACTATTCCTATGCAGCAACTTATGAAGAATTCATCAAACTTATCAATATGTGCAATGATCTAGAGGAACTGCAGCAGATCAGGTAAGCAACAACAAAAAAGAAGAAAAAAAAGAAAACCTCACAATTAAGGGCATGCCATGATCTGTGAATGTTCCCTGTGTTGAAAGCCAGAATGGATTATAAATTGTGGAGGTCGGCTTGGGGTTGTCTTGAGTACATTGTATCAAATCACTGCATTTCAGTTTATCAAAAAATATTAGTTACAATCGGACCCCATGTTTTAGCAGAAAGGGAATATTTTGCCCAATTAGCACATTGAGTGTCATCATCTGATTCCATAAACAAGTTGCTCTACTGCCCAATTCCCTCGTCCAAATTTCCAAAGGACCTAAGTGGTTAACATTAGAATGGCGATTGAGATGCTGCTGATCTGCTAGGTCAAAGATCAAAGGTGATATTATATGAAAAAGGTATTTCCATGTTTTCCTGCTCTTGAATGCTAAATAAAATATCACCTTCTCAACTCCCTACAGGCTTTATAAACAAGTTTCATGTTGTCTTGCTAGTACATCTTGATGGATTTACTTTCAAACCAGGTCAGAAGTCACCGGCCCCAAGGCTATCTGGAGATGTGTACCAGTTTGGAACTCTATTGACCTAGTGTTTGACCTTTTCTCCTTTTAGGCATGTCCCTGCTAGGGGTCTTGTAAGTTTTAACTGCAGTAGTATTTTGTTCATTTCATTTTAGGCCAATTTTGTTTTGGTTGGACTAGTAAGTCAAAAGACTCTTAAAACAAAATGTAATAAAAACGATAAACTTTAAAAACATCTGCTCCCAGGTGTTGAGCCACACTTTTTTTCTCCTAAATTTAATTTCACTTTTATAAAATTAGGTATTGTAAACACCCACCTTAGAAATGCTCAATTATTTCTGTGATGAGGACCTTAAAAATACCAGCTCTCGTTTCTCCATCATAAGTTCAAAATTGCTATATTTTTTTATTGAGATTAGTAATATTGAAGTACTTTTATAACTTTCAAACATGATAAGCTTGTGTAAAATTTGATATTATTAAATATTAATTTGCTCAATTTCTTTAAAATTTAAATTTGATATTTGCATGTAGTACACATGCCAATTAAACAAAAAAATAGTTTGGAGCAACGAAAAACAAGCCTTTTTGAATGAATTTGATTTCCACAAGTTGCTATGTACCTAATGTTCATTTGTTTAACACACAGGTACATGTTATCAATGAGATAATGCAGGTTATGTTATACAGAATTAAAAAAGGCTAGAGGACCAGAAGCAGAAAAAAACATTTTTGAAGGGGGACTGGAAGGCTGGCGGTGGACTTCTAAGAGCCGGGATCTAATAGATATATCAAACAGGTAAAGTGCAGATTGTTCCACTGGATTTAAAGAGTGGTGTCAAATCTAGCAAAGAGAAATGATTCCAGACATCCAATTTGTTTTACTTAGACAGAGGTTTTCCTTAGCGTACAAATAGATGCATTATACATGTATGACCATCTAAACCTTTGTAGGGAAGATTGCTAAATATTAATTTGAAAAGATGTGCTTCCTGGGCTAAACTTGCGTTGCAAGGACAAGTACATGAATGAAACAACTTTCAAGTGATTCAGATTGGTTTTTTTGAAATCTGAATTAGCTCAATTTCAAAACTGATACTGTAGGACTTGCAGGACTTAGCCAACACAAAAGTTATTGCGGCTTCATCATATGATGCATACTTTAAAGCGTCCAAATTGTGTTAAACCTCAAATGAGATTTGCAACATGATCGTGTGAGGATGCATATGAACGACTGCGACCTCTAAAAAAATTTGCATTGGAGAGGTCAATATGTGGTTGCTAAGGTCAAAACTCCGTACTGAGTGCAAAATTTAAAACAAGGTCAAATAGAAAAGTCTCTGTAGCCCAGCGTGTAGAACTACCCTCCTAACAGATTATTGTGTTAAGATGATCTTGTGACTTGTTAATGAACTTTATAGACCCTCCACAAACGTTTAGGGGTCTAGAGGTTAATCTTAGAGTTCACATGGCATGCATTCCAGTAGGTTACCCGTCCTGTGAAGATATCATGTCTAGGTGTTATTAATTCAATGACAAGGTTTGCTAAATCTCTTTGTTATTATTGTTATTTTTGTCATTGCAAGGCTGCTAAAATTCTTAACGTTTATTTCAGTACCAGATTGCTACATCTCAAGGTATTGTGTGTTATATTTCAGTGGCAGGTTTGCTAAATCTCATTGTGAGAAGAGAATTCACATCCTAGGAGGTTTAGATTATGAATCATACTACCGCTTTTTAAAACAGTCAGCCCCCCTTAGAGTTGGAACCGTCAACGAGTCCTCTCACTAGATGAAATTCTCTCAAGATACCAAAGCCAGCGATCCAGAGATTATTTTCGCAGCTACCTAAAGAGAACAACGAGGATGATACTCACGTATGTTTGAATGCCCGAAGCAACCCTAGAAGGAAGGAAATTTGTTTAGGACTGCGGCGCAGTCCTAGATCAATTTCATTCTAGGGATGTTTGGTGCTTGTACTACTTTGTACACACACTTCTGGTGTGGGTAGTAAGGAAGGAAATCCAAATTTTAAAATCCGGGTTTGTCGCCGTAAAACGGAGGTGGCCGGATTCACATCACATCAAAGCAATCCACCCTAAACTCCCTCCTCCATTTCCCCCGATTCAAGCATCCTCTCTCCATCCTTCAAAACCCACCGTCATACTCGCCTCCTACACTTGCTTCTTCCATGTCTTATTTGGATGTGTAAACACAAGTTAATTTATGTTGATTTTAGAAAAAAGGCTTTTTGGCATCACCAACTCTTGATGCATTTTGATTAGCTGGTGTATTAGTATATGGGGGAAATGTATTTTTGTGAAAATTTATATACCCCCCTATCTTGCAACCAAGATTTTTCTAAATCAAAAATTTTTATGAGGATTTTCAAAATCATGGGTGTCATTTTTAAAATGTGTTTCTTGGGTGTTTTTGGGCGGATTTGGTTTATAATATTTTTTAATGATTCTGACATATTTTAAAGGCTAAAACATCACTTTTTCTGCTCCATGTTTATTTTATCAACCTGAAGTATTTGTGGGGGGAATTTGTTTTTGCCCGACCCGTTTCATTCTTTCCCCTCTTTCTTCTTTGTCACTCTTTTTTTTAATTAAAAAACTTTTTAACATGTAAAGTGCAATATAGACATGTTTTGGGCAAATTATAAAATAATTTGGGGGTGTTTTTTGGGCGGAAAGTTATTTTTCGGATTATTAGGCATTTTATGTTACTGAAAAGCTTGCAGTTACAATACAGAAAGTAATATTAAATCACAAATAAAAAGATGTGGACAACAAGTGTAAATTTGCATATTTTGGTTTGCAAATTTTAAGAAGGACCCTTTGTGATTTTTGTACATAACATTGAATTTGGGGCATTGGGTACATGAATAATCACCTTAGTTTAACTTATAAATAAAGAGGCTGTTATTGGAGTATTGCAACATGTTCAGCATTGAAAATATATAAAACATTTCTTACTCAAAGTTAGTTTATGCATGGAGTGAATTATATATGGCGTTACAAAGCCGGGGGGTATGTCTATCCATGGCCCACTTGGCCTTTCTAAAAACCCCACTGGATAAAGCATATAAATAGTCGGGGAGGGGATTCATAAAAAAAAGACAACACTCCCTTCACAAACACTCAAAACACTCTAAGAAGTAAAAAGAGGTTCTAGTGAATTGTCATGACTAAAGTTCTGAAGAAGGATAGGACATTAAAATGATAAATACATCACAATTTTTGAAGAGCGCA
>JAMKCH010013130.1:0-45462 GCA_023653785.1 Ophioderma brevispina
ACTAGCCAGTAGACCTTGGTCTAGGTCTATGACCTTTGACATTATCGACATAGGAAGGAACCCCTACTAGCTTAACCCAAGTCTGATTTAATCGGACCTTAAACTTTTGAACAAGACCACCTAAACCAAATTGGACACACACAACATATGGACATGCACACTATTTCAAAATCCCTCTCTGCTTTCAAGCAGGGGATAAAAAACAAAAATTACTACCAGTAAATGGTTGAAAGGACAACATACATGTAATAGTCATTTTGAGCAAAGCAGAAGGATACTTAATTTAAAAATTATGAAATTATCAAAACTTCCCACATAACTCATTTTAGGTGGGGGTGTAAATATTTTAAAAAGGTCCAGATTTGAGTTTCTTGATCCCAAAATCCTATATATAGACATATTAAAAGTGGTATTCTACCAAAATGTAGGTGCGAGTCGAAAAATACACCATTTTTGCGGCCATTTTGAATTTTCGTAATTTAGCGACGTCAGACCTCATCGTGATGTAGAAAAAGCGTCATTTTTGGAGTCTGCAGCAAATTTGGGCCATAGAAAACACTAGTTTCAAAAGTTTTGGGTGATTTGCCAACCTACTACCAAGGAGATGGGCGAGAAGTAGAAAGCATTTAATAATTGGGTTGGTGATGATTTCGGTCATTTAGTGACTATTGATTTTTTCAGAGAGTAATATAAATTTCCAGGTGACTGGTGTGAATCTATCATGGCAATGACTGAAAATCAATAGTTTCGCAAATGATTGTACGTTACTGTATTTCTTTTTTGTGGCCATGTTTATTGGAAAGAAATGCCCGATAAAGATTTGGACTGGGTTTATCATCTCATTTTAGGGACCTTTAACACCTCCCATTTTCCAGTGTTGGAAATTTGACTATGTAGCTTCTAAGAAAACAACTCACAAGACAAGACATAAAAACATAACGGTACGTATTTGTGTGAATTAGTTTGAACTTTCTCCAGTCGAACACCCACCAAAAGTGAAAGAGTATTTTTCCGCAAAGAATACAATGTTTAGAGTGACTCACATGTGTTGCGTCGGAGACACTTTGGACATCTACACTTGAAACCTTGAAATGTTGGTAAGAATGGAAAATATCTAAATGCTTCTTATCCCTGATGTACTCCATTCCAAATGGAAGATCGTAGCATTTAAGGAGAAACTTCCGAACATCAGCACCTTCATCACTACTGCCGAACTGTTGCCGCCATTCTCGCATACCGCGTTCCTCATCCGTTCCTAAAATAAGTATGGTAATACGTTACCACTCACTGTTTTTAGATAATTAAAGAGTAATTATTGAGTATGGTTCCACTAGCGTGCAATGACAAACATCGGGGCAGGAGAGTTTAGCTTGATGCAAAAATATGCCACCACGTGGTAGTGTTATTTATAAGCTTGCTACACGTGTCCTATGCATTGAGTATGTTCATTGGGCGAAGAACTTGTCATTATGTTCTTATTCATCATCATTGATAAAATTTATATTTAAAAATTAAAGGTCTATCATATTATTTCTTTTTGTTTCTTTAATGGTCTTACAAATGTAGTTATTTTGATATTTTGACACCTGTGATCAAGCTAGCTATTGCCTCTATTTAATTTGTTTAATAATGACGTCTATCTTCGATTCTGGATTCAGATAATGGTGTCGCAATTTTGTTATTTCTGATCCAAACAAATGACATGTTTTTAGTTTCATTCCACATTTCAGCTTCATACATGCTGCCGTTTATAATAATAACGTAGTGGTTGATAGAAAATAGCCATTTGGAGAAAATGACGTTTTTTGGATGGATTTACTCTCACTCTTTTCCGCATCCATGTAATTGTTGGATTCATCATTTGTCTATTACATATATTTACAACATATACTTGACTGACTTTGAAATCATGTTGTACAACACTACTTTAAAACAATCCCAAGCATGTAATCAGAATAGGGGAGGGGCAAACTTTTTTAGTCCTTTTAGAGGCTTTGGGATTTTTTTTTTTGAATGGGGGGGCGTGCACTCCCACTGGTTACGGGCCTGGACTATCCTTTAAAAGGAAACTACAATAATAGGCCTAGTAAATAATTTCACATTTTGATCAAGTTTTTGATATTGATGTCTGTACCTGGAATTGTGTTGTCAAGAAAGAACGCCAGTAAACCTCCAACAAACATACTGGTGCTGAGTAGAACAGTTAAGATGTTATCTAGTTCTTCCACACCTGGTGTATAAATCAAAGTTAAAATAATAGTGAATTGAAAGAATAACGCCTCTATACTATAACTCTGGGCCATAATTTCTTTGACATAAGATTTCACACCACTAAATAGATCTGGTCTGGCACCCTCTGGCCGAAAAGTGTTTGCGAAAAAGGTAAAAGAAGAGACAGATCCAATTTAAAATTGAAAAATAGAAGAAACTGGAACTTCCTGTGCCATATTTTGTGTTAGAAATTATTTTAAAGATACAAATCAGCACAATATCAAGACAAAAAGTGTTTGAGGCTTACTACTGAGTAATTACAGTACTAATTTTACACCCACCCCATAGGAATATTTTGACTAGAAGCCACAGTTTCAGAGGGGATCAAAACTCATCGTTTTCTTCATGCTTCAGTAACTCGAAAAATCCGTGGTCAACTTATGGATTCTTCTTGCTGAACGGGATGCAGAGGTCTAGCAGTCCAAGGTAATGCATAAATTAAGCGACTGAGTCGCCTCGTTAATGAGGAATTTACGTTTCAATTAGGGCCATTTTGTACATAAACCAATGGCAATTTATTCGGTGGTTTGCAACCATAAACGCGCGAGTTGATCGTTGCATGTACAGCGTCTACGTGCAAGCCGATGGTGCGCCAAGATAATGAGCCAGAGTGTATAAGGGCAGGTTAAGTTCTGTATTAATTATTTGTAAATATATGACAATCATGTTAGTACAAGACCACCGGATGTGACACTTTTACGATATTTTTGCACTCACCATTCATTTTCATTCCATTCAAGGATGTGAAAACTTGGCACAGTCCTCCTGCACTCGATATTCAATTTTGGTTTATGAAAATACCATGAACCGGTGACTAATTTCTTCTGAATTCCTCAGAAGGAATATGAAAAAAGGCAATGCGAAATGCGTTTTCTTTCTTTTTCTTTTAGTTTGGAAAATGCCAATGCGAAATTCGAGGTGTATTTTATTTTTAGGGGGGGCATTTTTGATCTACTTTTCAATTGACTTGAATCTAATATTTCATAAAAATCTATTACTTACTTAAAATAGTTAAATTACTCGCATTACCCCCGACAATGTACATTTCAACAGGTAAACCATTTAGAATGTGTATTGCCAGATTCAAAGTTATAATTGTTAATATTATGTAAGATTTTTGTTTAAATACAACAATGTTTTAATAAAGTAGCATATTACCTTCAGGTTTTGTGGTTACCATTTATTTATTGCGAACAATTGAGCAAACTATCTGCTATACCGATAATCACTAACTGTGTAAATCTCATTGGAATGGGTGAAAAAAGTATTTGATAATCATTTATATCTCTGGTTGCATGAATCAGCCAAAATCTTTTAAAAATAAATGATATATTATATTTGGTTATTACATTAGTCATTTCCATGAACATGAAGAATTAGGAACACATTATTTGTCATTTAGTTTGTCATGTAATTTGTCATGCTCTAAAAAATGCGCCTGATCCACCCTTAGTGCATTAATTTAGTTTATTACTAATCGTTATCGTCATTATGATTATCAACATCATCGTTAGGTTCAGCACACTATTAGAAATCACCTTAAACTTACATTACTGGTGATAAAATACAGTATATCTTCAAAACTTTTCTCTTTTGTTTTAATATATGAAATAGAGATTATTTCATTACATTTTCACCATAAAATATGCACTGGAGAAAAGTAGGCAACTTAGAATAATGAAAAAAACAGTAAAAAATAGAGCTCTATAGCAAAGACCACTGGTACACAGCCGGTAGTCATTGGGTGACCTTTAATTAAGGGTTTTAAAATTAGGTGAGACTATTTTGATGGTAATGTACACTTTGAATGTGGAAGGAATGCAGCTCTAATTTGAGTGAGAACTTTGAAATTTTGACCTTTGACCCCTTATGAACCCTTAATGGCCTTGAATGAGCTGAAATATGTTTCCATTGTGTTTACGATAGCATAAGGTACAAAAAATGTCAGATAATTGTTTTACAAATGTGAATGAGGATCTATTGATACATTACCTGTATTTACAAAGCCCTCATTGGCAGGTTGTTTGAACCAGTGTGGTACAGCAAGGCCAGCGAAGATAGAGAATCCTAGCACAAAGAGGTTACGTGATGAATTCAGGTCGACATATTGAACATTGGAAATCCCCACTGCGGCTACCATTCCTGTGAAACGTTTGATGTGGTATCATAAGAAACTTTGTAAGCAAAGGATCCAATAGGTACATTTTAGTTGTATAGAAAGCTCCAAATCTACGTACTGGATCCCTTGCTCACAAACGTTAAAGGCACTATCAGTAATTTAATGAAAATTTTTAAAAAATCATCAAAAATCAGATTTTTGCATGTCTGTAACAAGTGCAGGTGTTCTAACATAACATGCAAATGATAAGACTAGAAGCAACCAAATAAGGACAAAGTCGGATAGTTTAGTCATTACTGTCCGTACGGACACTTATTACAACACGTAAATGAATGGAAATTCATATCTTTTCCTTTTCTGTCAATTCTTAAGTTGGAAAAAGTAATTTATGAGAATTATACAAACATATCCTTCGCTTTTATGTTATTCCTGCAACTTTTAATTATTTTGACTCTTTCGGGTGAATCACTGATAGTGTCTTTAAGTAGAGGAATTAAGAACAGCGTGCTGTTGTGGAGTTCGTGAAAACAGGTGATGACAAAATCCAAAGTGATGGTAATTTGCATATGCTGTCATCCCAAAGGCAAAACACACCCACTGAAATCCAGGTGGTCAAGGAGTTTGCATATACCATCATTTTCAAAGATGGCTGACATCTTTTTGACAAACCCTACATCTCTTATTGTGAAGCTTATGAAGCTAATTGTCAAATTTTCTGGGTCGAGGCGTTCAATAAAACTATTCACAAACCTGTCAGATGAATATGAAAGTACTAGTAGTGGAAGTTTTTATACGCCGCTATTCCTCAAGATGGCCGACATATCAAAGGTAAAATCCTATATGCCTAAGGTCCTTATCGGACAATGATTACCAACCTGACGATCACCGCAACAAAATGGGGTGGAGGGAGTATTATTTTCTTGTTAGATCTAGAGGCAATTTCCCCTAAAAACAAGGCCGGGGTCAGCTCCTTGATTTTTTTTTTTAAACCGTAAAGGGCAACTTTTGGTTAGAAGGTTTTCCTGTTTCGGGCGCTCTATCTCAGTCACTTTTGTTTTTTACAAGCGAGGTGTTAAATGAAAGAACAAGACCTAGGCAATATAATATATATATCAAAAACTTTCAAAATTATCGCCAAACATGCCGAGATACTTTTGTGCCAACTGTATCCCTCACTATACAGCACGTAGGATGAGGATTTTGGTGTCAAAGTTTATGTTTGTTGGGCCAAATTCAAACTTCCAAATTCTCTGATGAGTTGTGAGTAATTTTTTATCTAGGATCACCGTCATAATCATCACTAAAAGGGTTTCTATTTTAATCCTTTATTAATTAATTCAACTCACCAAACATAACAAAGAACATTCCACCCACTATTGGATCAGGAATAGTAACAAAGAGAGCACCGAATTTAGCAAAACACCCCATGAATAACATCACGATTCCGCCAAATTGAACAACTCGGCGACTGCCAACCTGTATGATAAAATTATTTTCAAGCAATAATAAAAGAGAACTGAAACACCAATACTTAATATTTAGTTCGGCGGTAGGCCAATATGACCTTTCCAAAGAGACTGCACAAATTGTTTTGGTGGTTTCTGTGCAACATTGAGCTGTTAAATCAAAATCTTGATGATGCAACTTTTGCGATTTGAGATAGGGAAAGAGGGAATTAGCAGGGTGATTTGTAGACATTTCATATGGGGTTGAAACATGCTTATCTGGTCCTAAGGATTAAAAAGGTATAGTTTGCTATATCTAAAGCCGTTTTTGTTTGCACGACAGGCCAAAACCTTTTTCAATGTCATCATTTTGATTTTTTTATTTTGATTTATTTTCAATCACAATAGATTTGAATGTTTAATGTTAATGCCATAGAGATTAATTTTAAATCCTAACATTGGTACCGAACTATACAATCCTAAGGATTAACCTTAACAGTTTTTTTGGCAATCATCAAAACTATGACATTACCCCATCATTTTCTAAACAGGATAATTCATTTCATTGAATTTAATGATCCTGGGCCAAGTATCTTTATTTTTTAAATTTCAGGTATGAATGATTACCACGCCACGAGCTGGCCCCACTCCGGGGATAGATGATATCTCAAGAACTTGTGCGGGCTTGAGGGAAAATATCCTTTTTACCTTCCAGCGTATCTGGCACTGACTAGACGATACTAAGGGACGAATTCAAAACTTAACCGCCATAGGCGGACTGACCATAGACCTGCTGTGGGATTTTCCACATGGGCTGCTTGGAATTGGGCCACTTTGGGCCGGTCGAGTAAAAAGAGGAGGAAAAGAAAAACAGAAAGAAAGAAAGAAAAAAAGATGAATATCAAAAAGACAAAAGGGTGTTGGTAAAAATAAATGATGAGCCTATGAAGCAATTTCAACTGTTTTCAGGAGGGTCGTGGTAAAAGTAAATTAAGTGTTGTGCCAGCAGCAACTCCTTGGACCCAACGAAGCTGAAACCTTTGATATGGGTCGAAACCTTTATGATTTTGCTGGACTTTAATCGATATCTAAGAAAGTTACAAGCGTTGGGCCGGTGGCAGCCCCGTATAAGGCCAGCAAAAATTGATTGCAGAGTAGAGAGTTGGAGCTGTACCTTCTCTATCTTGCAAGTTTACTTTAAAAAAAATTTAAATCCCTATTTCAATACTTTCTATTCGTGGGCAGTCAGTCATGAGGTCACGCCAACATTCGTTATTTTCCTGTACACGAGAATACAATACAATTGCTGTGACCTGAATAGCTGGTCGAAAACGCTCTGGAAAATGTCCTGATTTGAGGTCCAAAATACCCGAATTCATTATAAAATCATGTATTATTGTTGCGTAATGTCAACTACATATCTAAGTTGGTCTAATATGACGTGAAAAAGTGTTTGGGTGTTAAAAACAACGAATTAAAAGCGACGAATTTTAAGTTTTGAAAAAGCGTGGTCTCTGAAGTTCTGGAAATTCCTCCAAATTTTAAAGCATCCCAAATCATTAATTGAATTGATGGTACAAAAAAAGTCTGTCACTTGGATGACCTGCCGACTAACGGGGGAAATTGTGAGGCCTTTTGTTTGGGCGCAGCGAGCGTTGTCATGGGTCACTGGTGACGCGGATAAATTTAGCAGTCTAAATTCATACCAGTAACCCAGTGCCTTTAAACGGCACCATCCGGTCGCAGCCCCTAGGACAAAGAAACTGTGCTCACTATACCCATGATGTAAGGGTAGGACTGAGACTCCAGCTATATATTGTGTTGAAAACCACTTGAATTGAACTACTATTTGAAGTACGAATCTTTGTGCCAGAAAGATAGTCTAAACAAGGAGGTCGCCACCTATAATTAGGGCCGTTGAGAGTTGGTAGAAGAAAATCGGGGCACCTGCTTTTAGAAAAAAATGCGCACGAAGCACGAAACACGAAACTTTTGCTTCTAACATCCAAACGTCTTGGGCGATTTGACTCAAAATTGAGAATAAAAATAAGGGAGTGGTGGCCTTGTGCATATTAAATAAGCTCAACTAAAAAAGCTGAACCTCTATCAAAACCCAATGTCCAAATTCAATAAAACTGGACACAAGTGTTATTCCATACAATCTGATGTTCCTACATTTTCATATTAATGAGCTCATTTGCATATTTGTTTTAATTGGCTAATAACTACAAAGGTCAACTTTTGCCAGAACTCAATGGCCGAATTTGATGAGACTTGGTATTGGTGTGGTAGTGGATCCAAGTATTACCTATGCAATCTCGCGTTGCTAAATATGCATATTAATGCTTAATTTGCATATCTATTTTGATTGGCCAATAACTAATAAAGGTGAACCTCTACCAGAACCCAACTTCCGAATTCAATAAAATTCTATGAGCTAATTTCCATATTTATTTTGTATGGCTAATAACTACGAAGGTCAACTTCTGCTAGAACCCAATGTCTGAATTTGATGAGACTTTGTATGTGGGTAGTAGTGGACCCAGGTATTACCCATCCAATCTCGCATTGCTAAATGTAGATATTACTGAGCTAATATTTGTTCTAATTGGCTGATAACATAAATTGCTGCTGTAACACAATGTCGGACTCTGATGAAACTTGGTATTCAGGTAGTGGTCGAAGGCGGTCTGTGGGTTATATTCCATAAATATTGAGTGCGCGAAAGCGGAGAACCGCGAATTTCTAATTGTTTTGTGGTTATAAAAAACATGTTTGTTGTATTTTTTTGTTTGTTGTTCTTTTTGGGGTGTTGTATTACATATTGGAACTATAGTGTTCATAATATATGGGCCGGTCAAGTCCATTTTCCACGGCCGGATTGACTACCCAGTCCGCCTCTGTTACCGCTATTGTAAGTGACCTGCGGTTCAGGGGGGTTAAACCATGTTTCATTGTTTGAAACAATAGAAACCGGTTCCAACCGCAAAGAGCCGGGCATAAGCCGTGAGTAACCGGTGGTTGAGTTTTGAAGCCGCCCCTAACAGATAAATGCTGATTCAGATTAAACATTTCACAAAATATGGAAAAGCAACAGTTGGATCTAGATATTTGTGTCAGAAACAAATGTTTTTATCAAACATTACGAATAAAACGGTGCAAAATACACCTAATGTGAACACACGAAAATATGCCAGAATTTTCTCCAAACCGACCTTAGTGATCCCCACAGCTCCGATATTTTCCCCGGCTGACGTCGTTCCGTTTCCAGATCCCCACGCTCCAGCCAACAGGCAGGCAATTCCCTCGACCATAATACCTCGGTTCACGGCATGAACAGGTGGAGGTGGAGCGCCAGCAAGCCTCGCACAGGCAAAATAGTCGCCGATTGAATCCACGACGGATGTCAGTACTCCGGCTAACATTCCAAACACACCGACCACTGAGGCAGACGGGGTACCCCATTGTCCTTTTGAACAAATTGCATACAAAAGTTTGTCAAAAAGGTGCACCCATAGAGTAATTCAGTGTAAGTTACAAATTTAAGGATTGCAGCAATATAATAACAATACTATTGGAAGGTGGTGTTTGGTTTATTTAGAGAAAAAAATGCTTCAGATTTAAAATCCGCAATCCACTTCGCCTATGCCCTACAACAAAATTGTGCTGGTTCCCGTTGTAATCGTCGGTCACGTCAATTTAACACTTGACCTCAGCGGTCTACATTAAATGATTCATTCATTGCACTTGCATAATTTTCGCTTGAAGGTTTCAAACAGTTTCAATAGTTGTATGTGTAATAGAAACATGCAAATTGCAGAACATATTCTATAGAAGCTACGACACTCTGTTATGGGGGACTCGACGTTTCTTTCCACATGTTCAAGATTTATTCCTTTGCTATGTTTTCGGTATTGGTACACATTAAAATTTAACCAGGTTTCAGCACTCCAGCTACCAAATTGTCTAGTTTTACATAATAGTTTACAACAAATATGCAATCATTTGCTCAATATTCCGTGTATAGAAACATTTTGTTTCTCGATCGAGAAATTTCCCAATCAAATCATCAGTTAATAGCAATGCTATAATTTAAAAGATTTCAATAACCTCCACAAATGGCAAATGATTATAAGCAAATAAATTTACCTGGGTAAGGAAATCGGAACCAAATCGAGTCTTTCAGAACATAACTTTTGATATCAGTTCTAGCACCATAACCGTACGCGTCTTTGTCGCTGGGGAACGCTCCTGCTATAGTTAGAAAGTATGAGACAAACCACGCCAGCAAGACGTGGACAAAAATTACTAAAAAGATGAATAAAAAGCAGTACGTTCCAGTGAGTCCCCGTGTTTGTGACTTTGCAGCCTCTTTGAAGTGCAGTGATTTAGGCAACTAAGCATGTGTATCCTTTGCACCTGGTGGTAAGGGGTGATTCTTTAAAGGCTGACTAGAGATTTCGAAATATATGATTTTGTTTATAGAAATTAAAAAATAGTCACTCGAACTAAAGATATGACCGCCAGACCAGAAGGTTTGGTAGCCGAACGAGTACCAATAGCTGAATACGGAAAAAAAAAAAAAAAAAAAAAAAAATAAAAAACAAAAAAAAAATTCAGAGAAAAAAATATACTTTTGAAAAATATTGAAAGTCTGCCGAGCCCCGGTGTTGCCGTGTTGTAGCCCCAGGAGAGGGTAAAGTTTACTATGGGGGTCAAAATATTGAACTGCTCTAAAATAAACTAATGAAATATAGCCTTAAATAGTCTTAGTTTACAATGGAGTAAAAAAAGTCATTGGGTCAATGGTGTGGTGCTACTTTCCAATATTATTTGGGAAAAATAGGCTACTAAAGGTATTGTTATTTCAAGAAAGGTCACAATTGTAATACAAAGATTTCGTTTTTGTAAAAATATTTACAAAAAAAATGTTTAATGATATGATCAAAATATTGCTTTTTTATTTGGACATAGGGTGGGTTCCCTTCATAGGGAGGGTTATAATGTCCCCGTCCCCATGGAGTCCTACAGGGAATTTTTTACCCCTTCCATTATAACAACAGAGAGGCCGGAAAGTGCAAAAGCATTTCATATTGGATTCCGTAAATCATAACTTTTAAAAAAATATGTTTACACACAAATGGGGTATTGCAACGGCGTGACCTTTCTTGACTAAACAAATGACCTTTAGCTATTTTCCCAAAAGATCGGAAGAGCAAGCACCACACGCGTTGGTGCAAATTTGCAATTTGCAAAAACAATTGTAATACAAAGATTTCATGTAAATATAAAAAACATATTTAATGATATGATTCAAAATATGCTTTTTTGCATAGGGTTGGTTACCTTTCATAGGGAGGGGTATGATGTCCCCGTCCCCATAGAGTTCCTACAGGGAATTTTTTACCCCTTCCATTATAACAACAGGAGATGCCGAAAGTGCAAAAGCATTTCATATTTGATATTTCAAGTGAGTCATTAAATATTAAAAAAAAATATTTTTACAAACCAAAATCTGGGTATTGCAAACGGGGACCTTTCTGAATAAACAAATGCCCTTTAGCCTATTTCCCAAATCTGGAAAGGAAGCACCACACGTGTGACCCATTCCCAATTGACTTTTTTTACTTCATGCTTCACCTAAGGAATATTTGAGCTATATTATATTAGATTTAGAGCAGTTCAAACATTTGACCACCATAGTAAATGTACCCTATCCTGGGGCTACACGCAACAACGGGTCACCGGCAGACTTTATATTTTGCAAAGTTATATTTCTCGTTGAATTTTCCCCGTGTCAGGGTTTGGATTCGTAGTCTAACCAAAACCTTCTGGGCTGATGCTCTAATACTCACCTAAAATGCCAAGTCCAAAGTTAGAGATTGATCGGATTTTTTGTTTTCATGCAGTACACATTTATGTACAGTATACCAGTACCATAGGACACCGTGTATAACCAAATTTACGGAGCCGGAATTTTTAAACAAAGTTGTGATTTTCTATATGAAGGACTTCGATTTGAGCTTAGTTATTTCACGCAGTGACAAGCATTATGTATATGCAAAAAACACAATTAGTTTGAAAATTGAGGGCTCCCTCCCGGGAAATCTCTGAGTCGGCCTTCAACTAGCCCGACTTAATATTTACAAACAAAGATGTTGTTTAGCCTTGTCAATTATCATGAAGATCAATCTACCTCGTTCACACATTAGATCATTGATGCTGAAGTGTACTTGTGACAATTAACAGTACTAAACTTCTTCTTATCGTATCCAAACATCGTATTCATAAATAAGATCCAGTCAGAGGTGTGTACAATGTCTGGCTGCTTCACTGAATTCTGCAATTAAGGTCCTTGTCTCTGCATTGTTGCTCTAGCAATTGTTTAAATTGTCTGTGGTGCAGTGCGAGCTGTGCCGTACTTAGATCCGTCGGTTCTGGTTCTCAATCTGTTGAGACCTCGACATTCAGTCCATGAGGAGTTAGCTCCATCCAGGTGGAAGATGCTCACCAGGTTCAATACCAATAGATATTACTTGGTTGACAGCAAGTCTTTCTTACGAAAAGTCTTTATAGAGACTGTTTCAAGGGGTAGGATTTTGCTTAAAAAACTCTCTCTCTCTCTCTCTCTGGATTTAAGGCGGTTAGCAACTGGTCTCTTTCCAGACATAGGGTGCTTCACATTAGATACTTGGCAGCTAGGCTCCTGCATGCTCGCTACACTACGACGGATGTATAAGTTTTCCGTTGCTGTTGGACGAATACATCCTGTGATAGGCCGGCAGGGAGCATTTAACGCTGGATCAAACTTCTTGGCATGGGTTGATCTTTCCTATACAGGGCAAGCATACTCTGCACTCGAGTAGCACAGGGCAAGGTATGTGGGCGAGCACCCCATCTTGTGCCAGTGAGTTTGTTCAAGATGTTATTGCGTGAACATACTTCACTCTTCGTCTTCTTGATAAATAGGAAATATTACTCTTCAATTTAGGCAATGGTCCGCTCTCAATTATCCTAAATCGTGCCATTTAGGATAGGTGATTACCATGCATCTCCTTTTTTTTCATTCAAAACAAGGATTAAAAGCATTGCCCATCGCCCAACTTCATATCGAGGGCGCTCGCATGAAAACAACAACGAACCAGAGCAACAGATAATGGCGGCCAATCGTCATTCAGAGCGACTCACCCAAATGCATCAAAATAGATTACACCATTACAAAATGCAACATCAAACTGGTAATTACTTTAATTTTCTAAATTTTTACTCTTATGCCTTTATTTTAATTATTAGTTATAAACGAAAATGGAAACAAAATTCATAATGCATATTGAAATGAACAAGTTTTCAATTTGATGTTATAACGCCAGAACAAACAAAAAATACAGTATAGGGTCCTCTGTTCCAGATTGATTGAATATTAATGTAGTACATCAGACTTGGATTTCCTAATTAGGTCTGAAGTACAAATTATAGTAGATTCCAATGATGGGAGTTATGGGCGGAGTTTGGACTCGTCCATTACTCAAAATAGGGGACAGAAATACCCAGAAAAGCTTCGATTTCTCCTCGCAATACAAAAGAGATCGGAATTGAAAGAAATGGGCAAAATACAAAATATTGTTATTTGTTCGTCCAGTCATATACTTTGTATTTATCCTAGTGACATTAGTGTGATATATCCCGAGAAGTGGTTTTAAAAATTGTCCTACAACAACATATCATAAATTTAAAGGGCTTCAGTCACGTGTGTTAGCAATGTAGAAACGTTTATGTTCAAATATTAAAAGTAAGCTTTCACCTGCTTTCACGGAAAATATCGGTTTGCGCTTTCTTTGAGTTTTCTATGGGTTTATGCGTTGATATTGATTGGGACTGTGAAGTTCCAACCGCTCAGGGGGTGTCAGCAGGCGTATAGCGCCATATACATAAAACACGGACTAAAGTTTTACCATACTAATCCCATCAATTGATACCTCCACCTACAAAAAAGTAGAGGCTATTCCACTATCAACCGGAATCTAGTTATAGAATCTGAATAATATTAACATCAGGCAAACAGATAAAAATAATGCAAAAGAATCAAGTGCTGAGTTTGTCTGGAGTCGGGAGTACGCACTGGGGATAGCTTGAAAATCGCGAGAACGTCTGGACATGACATTTTTCCTTTAGAAAAATCCAATACAAAGGTACGTTCAAATCTGCTTAGTACTGCGAGAAAAATTACACAAATCATTGTACTGTGAAAAGAGAGTTAAAGATTATCAGGTGTTAAGGACAGTAGGTATGAGGGTCACGAATCGAAGTGGGACTAGAACACCATAGTTCAAAACATTGGAAAAAAAAAGTTGATTCTATGTCTACCACATGTTTGCAAAAAATAATGATACATGTTAACTGAATATGCGAAATAGAGAAATTATACAGTTTTTACCCACCCAGATGTCACACTAAAACAGTTGATGATGTAAACCAAATATTGTAACAATTAATCGTGATATTTGTGTATGTATACAAATACAAATGACAATCCACATAGCTGAATGGGATCAAGAGGAGATGAGGCATCGAAAATACAGAACAGTTTATTTTGTGGTTATAAACAGCATTTATTCGCATAGAAAATCTTAATTTCAAAAAACCTACTTTCCTGGTGTAGGGGGGGCATATGTACCACTTTTTTTCAAAACGAGTAGATTCTATGGCCATTTTGGCTGCCGAAAATGAATTCGATAAGCATTTTCATAGTAACCCTCGTCCTCATACCAGGGGTGGTTACCCCCCTAACGGATTGGATCCCCTGTAGCACAAAAAACGCAATAGAATATGATCTAAGGTGTTAGTTATTTGTAAGTTCATCCTTGCGGTCATTTAAGAGGAAAAAATATGGAGTACGCCGTCAGGGAGGTCACGGGCGTCCCGTCAAAAGGGGGAAGGTAGTGGTGGTTGCCACTTCCTAACTTTACGGTGTAAGATGCCAAACGAATGAGACGTTAGGTAGAGTATGATGCTAATGTAAGCAATACTTGTATTCTTTCTTATATTTGAGTAATAACATGTTGTATGCTTACTTTGGACCCATCATTGCCAAATAAATATCAATTCTTGATGAATGGGCTGGACAAAAAAACGTGTGAGCAAAACCCTCGATTTGGTTGGCACAATTTGGACTTACCAAATTTGCATTAAATAAGGCTCTCGTTATGACGGTCACATGGAAGTCATATTGTTAAACTGATTGTTGTAACTTGATATGAAGAAGGACATATGTTAGCACACACACTGTACCAAACAAAGATGTTTGTCGCGTTATTTACGAAAAAATTAGGGCACCACCCCCCCCCCCCCCCATCCCCGGTTGGACGAGGGTTGATATGAAAATGCTTACCAGATTCATTTTGGCAGCCAAAAATTGGCCAAGAATTATCTTGGAAAAAAGTGGTCATATGGCCCATTACTACGAAAGGAAAGGTTTTGAAAATAACATTTTCTATGCGAATAATAAATGCTTGCTTATAAAAGACAACAAAAAAACTGTTCTGTATTTCGAATGCATCGAATTCCTCTTTATCTCCATTATGCTTATTTGGATTGTTTATTTGTATTTGAATACATAAAAATATAGCGATTAATTTGTTTCAATACCCATGGTATTAGGAAGCCCACTCGTTTAAATAGAGATTTGAAGAAAAAGGTTATTTGGACCTCCTACTAGCCTATAGGCGCTTGACGCCAGGTTCAATAGGTATCTTGGCAAGCTGCCTCCAGAACAACCCAAGCATGCAGAGAAGACAAGGGAATCACCTGTAGAAATAGCCGAAATGTTCAGGTGAACCATTCTTCGCACTTGGTTGATCTGGAGGGCAAACAAAAGGTCCATTCAATATAATTTACATTCCGTGCAAGGGCCCTATTCATCCGTGTAACGTTAACTTCTAGTTTATTCTTTAACATTAGCAATATTGAAAAAGTAGATGGGGTAGTGTAAATGAATCATCGCGTGATATCCATTTTAGAATGTTTTAAGAAAGAGTTAGCACCAGCCTTACTTTACATTTTCGGGTTATGACCAGGGTCTTCGTGCACGAAACCTTTGGGTGTAGTTGCTTTCATTATTGTAATGCACAACGATTGCTAACAAGTTGTACACTAAGAGCATCCTTTGTAGTCATAATTGCGGCGGTGGGTTGCGATGTTCTGGAGGGATTGAGGAATGCAATTACAATCGTCTGACAGGTGTATTGGCTTCGAACCACAGTAAAATGATCAAAACAATGCAGTGAGTAACATACCCTATTTCTGTGAGCAGATAAGACGGCGCGGGATCGGGTCCAGGAACATGACACCTTCATTTGGAAATGGAGGAGCCCACGCAGACGCAGCGCCCACTTTCAAAATTGGTTATCATAGTTGCACAAGAAAACGATAGAGAAAATATGAAAAAATGCTCGGATTTATGCCAAGCGGCCCCTCCACTTTGAAAATCGTTCCGCCTATCGACAATTCGGGTGTACGAAATAGTTTATCCGCGAGACTTACTCTTATAAGGCTAAGCATAGCCAAAAAGAAGTAATAGTGACTACACTATCATTAATAAGGTCATCATTATCGTCATCATCAAGACTACTACGAATGTACTGACTACCCCAATGACACCGGCAAAATTGAAAGCGCCTACAAAGAGTGCCAATAATCGCCAGCGTAATAGTCTGTGCGACAGTCAAAGGGCCTATGTAGTTAAGCACTAATCCCAGCATTCCTGTCATACCGATGAAGATTTGAAAAACCGATGCCACCATGATTGAACCCTGGATCTCCCTCATCCTACTCTGCCACTCTTCCGTACGGTTTGCTCTCTCTTCATCAGTCGAATTTTCTATCAGTAAAACAATGTTATCGTTTAAGAGGCGGTTATTATTTACGACATGGGGAAATGGAGAAAATCATTTTTTTTTTTCGACGAAAAAATTCGCGTCTCCACTTCGCTTCCGTTGAAAAAATCGTATCACTCCATATAAAAGTTCATGTTCCCCTCTCTCATGTTCCCCTCTCCCCGTGGTACGGAAATAATAACCATACCCATAAAAGAAATCTAGTTTTGTACGCTCTTACAAAAACGCATTAAACACATACCTGCTTGCTATAGCGGTAAAATATGGCCGAATTTGTATTACAACAGGCCTAAAGAAGCAAAATCCAATGTAATGTTTCCATTTCTTGCATACTACGACATACATACATACCTTTCTTGCCTAATACAACATACGTACTTCTTTTCAAACTTTGGAAAATCTTTAAATATCTTTAGCAGAAAATACACTAAGGGACCAGATCAATACTCAACCGGCGGGCATTTTCCGGTTCTGCCCGGTTCCAGGTGGTTCATTTAATCCGCTCAATCTTCTGAATCCTTTAATAATCCGATTGGGTAATTCAGCAAACTCAATGATTAATTGAACCGGGGTCGGAACCGGAAAACGGCCGCCAGTTGAGTATTGAATTCGTCCCTAAGCAACGTGGCACTAGATACACCATGATCCGATCGCTAATCGCTTTGCCCCCCCAGGGAGCCCCCAGATTTTAAACCCGGAAGTGGCAAAATATTGGTATGCAGAACCAGTTTACTATGTTCTCATCCGCCCTTTGAAATTTAGAGATAAGGGGTGTTTGGTTTGGGCATGTTATTGGTACCAAAATGTGGCCCCTTTTGGTCGAACCAATATTAATTTTACCAGTACTCTATGGGGATTCCAAAAATCACGTTTTAAGAAAGCGCCACATCAAAACGGGTTGAATATCGGCGTGAAACTTTACAGCTGGGGTTTTTTGGGGTGAAGGCCCATTCTAATCAAGATGAAAAAAACCTTATAGATTTAAAAATCGGGTCACCTCCTTTAAAGGGAGTTGCGTTATTTATATTATTTTATATGCGTGAACTGTTTCTGGCAATACATTAGTCAATATTATTTTGATTTTGGAAAGAACAAAATACACATTTGTAGAATGCATTTAACTCAAGTAATTCATAAAACATGGTGAAGTGGCTGAGAATAGGATGATTTAGTCATTATGGGCCAATGAGTTTTCAGTGGTTTTAATAATTTCATTTTATTAATTGATAATTTATAAACATGAAATTACACGTTTAATGGCGCTGGACCCTCGCCCTCTTATCGATAGGAGGGCAATTGCTGGTACCATGAAAGCCATCGTGCTTCCTTCCTGTACAAATTGGTATTCTGTAAAAATTATATAAACTAAATCTGATTTTTTCGTTTTTTTTAAGATTTGTTTTATTTACTTTTAATCGCCATAAAAATTTTGGAAAATATATTTAAAAAAAAAAAAAAAAAAAAAATAGGGAAATTAACGAGATCAAAGAAATCCCATATCTAAAGAAGTGTATAAAATTTAACTAAAACAAACCGTCCAAGGCACCCCAAATTTGATTGCTGATTAATTCTAATCCAAGAACAAATCGGTATTCATGTACTGAATAATGCTATCAGTTCAAAGTACCCATTCATCCAAGGCTTCGTAAAATAACGCCAATTCTGCTCAAATACACCGTAACGCTTTACACTAATACTATATCTTATTTTAAGGCTTAGCCATACTCATCTTCACAAATGTTGTTGATGAATTCACGTTTTAAAACCTGAAATCTTATGGTTTAGGAAAGTTTCTCCCAGACCCCTACTCCTCCCCCACACCCATAACCCCACCTATTATTACATGTGTCTTTGGCTTCCATCGTCCTTGCTGAATTGTCAAAACGATGGTAAAGCAAATTTTAAAATCATCATAGGTAAACCAATACGAATGGCAAACCAAAAGCGATTTTAGAAACGATGGTTGATTTTGGTTAAGATTAGCCTCCAAAAGGTCACCAATTTCGCATAAAAAACATCGTTAGGGACACATGCTTTGTATGGATGGCCGTCATGGTTTGCTAAAGGAGGGGGCTACACCAAAAAAAAAATCATTTGAAACTCTAAATTAACATCTTGACCAATCACTATTTGGCTATTCTTTTAAATATAGGCCCTATAAATGAACTCATTATCATAATTAATATGTAAAAAATTGGGCATTGCATACAGAGTTGAACATTTTTGGTTTGTAACCAAAACAAAGTTAGTCAGTCAATGAGGTACCAAAGCCAACTCTTCGCGGAACCGTTCTGCAAGCAGACAAGACAAAAAGGGCACAAAAATGACAAAAACTAATGAAAAAAGTAATGATTTTTACCTCGTATTGTACGGTCGAGCTAATTATGCACCTGATTTATCACGTGGCATATTATATTACATGTCCTTTCACATGTGAATAGTATGTGTTCTATGGCCTCCATTTTTCTGATTAAACTTTTAAACTATTTTTTCTCAATGTTATTTGATGAAAAGATTTCTCACGGGGAAAAGCACTTTGTTTACTATAAAAGGAGAAAAAAGGGGTGTCCCAGAGTTGTTTTGCTAAGTGCACCTGTTTAGATTGCACAATAGGGGAAGGGGGGAACTCCCCAAGGATGCTAACTTAGAAACTTTTTTATGCTTTTTGAGATCAAAAAATTGTAAGATCAGGGAAGTCCCCCCAAAGTTATATATATGAGTGATGTATTCGGTGTGTGAATTTCAGATTGGTCAGCTAAGTGTAGGTTATGTTTTAATGCATAAGAATGATGTATGATTATTTGTTAGAAAGGGAAATCTATCTGTGAGTAGTAAATACTATCACTGGGAAGGACTCTCTGCCCGCATCCACTCATTATTAGAATATAGCTAGTTTTAGTCTACAATATGGTAGATTTTATGCTTTCCCACCTAGTGCCAGGACATATAATTCCATGTGAGCAAGTTGCTGTATTAGTCTACTGTCGTCCTTTGAAGCCAAAAGTGCTTGGGACTCAACATAAGATTCCAAATTGTGGCAGATAGAAATCGTGGTGATTATCGTTAGACTGCTATACTGTGGATTATGTCGTCGATGGACTTAATTTAACCAACCTTGTCGTCTTGAACTGCTGGACAAGATTACCTTCAGGACTGAAGATTCCCTTGGAATAAATACCTGAGGAGTTTGTATGAACTTGTGCGCTGTCAGTTTGTAGTCTTCGCCTTTTTGTGCGGACAGCTCATCGGTTTAAACTGCAACGCTTGACACGGACACTAGTAAAACCATAATATCTTACTAATGTGTATATGTATTTGTTTTGGCCATACAAATCTGAACCAAATCAAGTAAAGATCATAAAACTGTTATATTATAATTTAAGATCATTTGGTGTCACAAGCTCATTTATATTTGTGTTTGAAGGTATTTTTTTTTATGTTTTTTGGTTTTTTAAATTTATGTGGAAATTTTTATTTCCAAAGGCCAGGTGTAAGAGCTGAATTTTTCGTAGAAGGTTGTCCTGCTTATTACTGTTTGGTTTACGTTTGCCATTTTTATTTTGTGTAAAAAATAATTGTCTCTGAACTACAGTATCATATCATATTCCTCCGGATTTTTGGTTTGGGCGATCCATTGCACTCTGTTCGTCACAGATAACTTCAACCAGGCTGTATGTGACCGGACACCACAACACACTTGCGCGCGCGCCCAAACAACACACATGCACACACACCACCACCGCCACACACACAGACTGCTCTTTTTTACTTGCCTTGTTATGTTAGCTGTATTACCATATATTTAATATTGTGTGTTCATAATATTTCTGTTCTATATCCCTAACGTCCCTTAAATCCTTCAAACCCACCTGACAAAAAATCACGGAGCGGACCCTGCTTTGAGTAAGTAGGAAATTGCTTAAGATACCGCTACCTCACTTTTTGCGGTGATTGTCAGATTTTCCTCAAGGGACGTTTAGGGATATACTTAATACAAAGAATGCTTTGCTTAATACTTATGACATACCTGCAACCAAACGTTGACTGTAACAGCGTCGCCATACCGGATGCAAAGAAGATGGTACCTATTACTTCACGGAGTGCAGTAAGATCAGTGTCAATGCACAGAGCCTTGGACATGAAAAGTGGAACAGCGACAGTTCCTCCAAACATAGTAACATAGTGCTGTAAGATATTTGTACAAACCTCTCGTTTGAACAGGTTATCAAAAATGTACAATGTGAATGCCTTCTTTATTATCAACATCAAAAATCTCATGCATTTTGCTTCACTACAAGGGGAATCCCTGTTTTGTTGACACCTTGCATGAACAAAGGGGATTCACCAGTTCTATTTTTGAGAAAGATAGAAGTTAGTTTATATTTGGAAAGTTTCTCTTTTTTTGGGGGGTGGGGTCCTGGATATAGTAGCAAGGGACTATCATTGGCTAAACTAGAGCGCAAAGGACTTTTCCAACATGATGTAATAAAATCTTGCAACCTGAGGGTATATTTTTTTTATAAAAGTGCATAAGGTCTTCTGCACTCCCGTTGGTGCATAAGGGGATCCAAGTGGACCCCTCTCAGAAAACCGTTTTGCCGTTGGAATGTTTTACCAAAACTCTGGTCATTGATGGGGTACATCAACACGACCACATAACAGGAAAAACATGAAAATCGATTATATAGATTCAAAATGGCGGTCCAAAAACAGATTTTTAGGACGCGCAGCAAATTCTCCCGCCCAAAAAAGAAAAAATCCCTTTCCCGATGGACTTTGTCCATAAAATTTGGTAGTTATGATAGTAGGACATAAATAAAAGTATGTTGCTGAAATAAAAAATTCCAAAAAAATACTCCAGTACGATCTAGGGGGGAAAACAATTTTGAATAGCGCCACCAAAATGCTTTTTATTCTAATGAGTATTAAACGCCATGGCCGATTTGATTTAAGCATTAAAATATAGCTCGCGAAAAACGAATTCCTGTGTCCCATGCCCCCACAACCCCCCCCCCACGCCCTTAATTTTTAAGGTGCCATTTCGAGATTCTAGCTCCTCCTCGTTCATTAGATATCCCTGAGAATAATAATAATAATATAATAGCGGAGACTTATATAGCGCCTTATGCTATTGGCCTCAGAGCGCTTTCACAAATGGTCGCTGATCACTGTGGCCCAACCATACCATAAACCATTTACCATCATTTCAAGGGATGCAGCAGATCGGGATCAGCGCTTTTCCTTATCAGCAAACATACATCGAGATAACCATCGCAGCCGGGATCAGCTTCCCAAATATCGCATGGGTAAATCGGAACAACCAAGCGGTTAATTTCTTGTCCAGGGAATTACAAGATAGCTGAATCTCACAGGGCTCGAACGCACGCCTATACGCATGGGTGAGCATACATCGGAGTCGAGCTATCTTGTCCGCTTAATAGGTTATTTTCAAAGGTTCAGTTGATTCTGACCTTGCGTGCGTTTGATGCAATGCATAATGTGTGTATCACACGGCCCCATACGCCACTCTCTTGTAATTTCTGTCCGTTTGCGAACAGAATATACATAATTACGAATTTCTTTCAAAGTAGTTCGAATTTGCACGTAAGATTAAGCACACATACTATACTTAAAGGAAACGGTCCAGATGATATTGAAAGCTCAACTTTTTAAGGCAAGTCGGAGGGACGAGGCTGAGGATCACAAAATGCTCTTTAAGAGTGTATTAGGTTATTTTCCCCTCCTGGAAAAGAAGCCCAATTATTTACCTGAAAGCCGAGAATGATCGACGTATACCAGGGAGGGATATCTTCAAGCGAATAACTCAAGTCTCCTTTTAATGTCTTTAAAATTTCTTCAGCTCTCGCCTTCGGATCACGTGTGGACTCTCCGTGTTCGATATCATCATTATGATTTTGCTCAGCGTTCTTGTTCTTGCAAAGGAAACACAAAACAGAAAAAAAGATAATTTAGGCGACTAAAACAAACTGTTTTACGGGCCCGATTTTTTTTCTAAAAATCATGTAAAATCAGCCTGTTTTAGCAGATATTTTAGCAGGGATATCTTCAAGCGAATAACTCAGGTCTCCTTTTAATGTCTTTAAAATTTCTTCAGCTCTCGGCTTCGGATCACGTGTGGACTCTCCGTGTTCGATATCATCATTATGATTTTGCTCAGCGTTCTTGTTCTTGCAAAGGAAACACAAAACAGAAAAAAAGATAATTTAGGCGACTAAAACAAACTGTTTTACGGGCCCGATTTTTTTCTAAAAATCATGTAAAATCAGCCTGTTTTTAGCCCAAATTGATCAATTCTGGCTATTATTTTTAGAAAATTTCTTTGTAAAAATTTTTCATTTTCCCCTTATTTTTTTGGCTATTTGAGGTCAATTTTGTCCTCCAGAAAAGAAAAAAAAAGAAAAAAAAATCGCCCGGACGACAGACCCTACTTGAAAGGTCCGCTCGTCCGTAAAAACAGTTGTTTTTTCGTCGCCTTATTGATTTTTATGAGATTCTAAAGTTGATTTTGCATATCGCCCTTCCCAATGTTTAATTTTAGTGATTGTTATGATTGAACACTGTGGTGGATAGCGTTTTAATAAAACTGTGACTCCTTCAATGTTGGGGAATCCCTTTGTTTGCCTTTTGTTTCTCCAAAAAATGCTTTCCTTTTAGGAGACGAAAAAAAACCTGTGTTACGGGCCCGACCGACCCTGATTTTACAGTATTGCAATTTTTTTTTTTAGTTTTTCAAAAAATCATGTAAAATCAGCCTGGTTTTTGCCCAAATTTATCAATTTTGGCTATTTTTTTAAGAAAATGTGTTTGTAAAAATTTTAAAATCTTTCTCTTGATTGTTCAGATTTGGGGGCTAAAAAAAAAAAGAAAAAAAAATCGCCCGACCTACCGACTCTACTCGAAAGGTCCGCTCCACGTAAAACAGGGTGTTTTTCCCGTCGCCTTACCTCATCGTGTATATCACTTTCTTTGAAATGACATTTTTACTATGAATGTATTGCGCCTCGGGGGGAGGCTATTAGCGACCCAACCAGCCTTTAGAGGGTTGTCGAGTGCCAACAACTCAGTCATTTTTTGTTGTTGTCGGGTCGCCTATAGAAACCACTGCCTTCAAAATTGCGAATGAGTCTATTTGTATTTGAAGCATATAGGATCCCTGTCTGAAGGTCATTTCATTAACTGTTTTTCTTTTATGAAAATGATCTACGTCCTACTATTAATTTTGGAGTTCTAGTGTTGAGTGTGTATTGCGATGTAATTTTAGACAAAGAATAAAATAATTGCAGGTTTTAAATGGTCTTAAAAAGCATTTCTTTGATTATAGTCTCTGCCAAGACTGGCTGGGAAATGGGAGTTTGGTTAAAACGTTCCAGGGATAGATAAAGGGTGAGTAACGAATAGGAGAGTTATAAGTAAGAAAATGATCAGGCCACGTAGAGTTACACTACGTAATGATTGAAGCTTTACCATACATGTGTGGATATTATTAAAGACGCAAATTTAGGGGGGGTAACATCTTTATTGAAATGAAGGAAGGTGTAACCTACGTGATATTAAAGCTTTACTTGGGGATTCAAGTTTTAAACAATTTTGCGCCCAATTGGGCCGGTTTTTCCTTTCTTTATGAAATGACAGGAACCGTTTACGGACAGCAAATATAAGATCGTACTTAGCAATGCAGCTTTTACATATGTGCGCCAAATTGGCGCCTTTTCTATTCCTTTATTTGAAATGACAGGAAGTGTTCACATACGTTAAATTAAGATTATAATTGGGATCCAGGTTTGAACACCTTGCGACCAATTAATTGGGTTTTTTCTATCTTTTCTTTAGTTGAAATGACAGGAGAGTTTAGATCATTCAAATAAGCTCCGTAAATAGGGATGCAGTTTTTAAATATTTTGCCCCCAATTGGATCCGCCTTTTCATTTATTTGAAAAGACAGGAAGGTGTAACACTAACGTTAAGAATTAAGCTTATAAAATTGGGAGGATAGTTTAACACATTTTTTCGCCACCAATTGGGCGGTTTTTTTGTTGTTTTTTTGTTTTATTTGAAAATCTATTTAAGACGAAGTTTTAGGGTAACAATGTCGTATTTCAAAGGGATAAGAAGTTGTAACCTACGTTAAATTAAGCTTATAACCTGGGGATTCAGAGTTTTTACACATTTTGCGCCCAATGGGTGTTATTCTATTTTCTGTATGTGAAAATGACAGGAGAGTTTTACGTACATCAAATTAATGCTCGTAATTTCGGGATGACTAGTTTTTTACATATTTTTGCGCACATATTGGGGCCTTTTCATTGTCTAGTTGAAATGAAGGGAAGGTTGTAACCTCGTAAATTAAGTTTAACTTGGGGAGGCGAGGTTTTACACTATTTTGTGCCTCAATTTGCTTCCGTTTTCTATTTTTATTGAAATGACAGGAAGGTGTAGACCTATGTTCACATAACAGAGTTACAACTATGTGAGGTCAAATGTCACACAAAAAAACGGTCAACGGGTGATGGTTCTAATGCAATCTATGCTCATGTATCAAACACTACTTTTAAGGTCAGTTATGAGATTCTTTTTATACAAATTTAAAAAAAGAAAAAACCTAAAAAATTAAAAAAAAAAAAAAAAAAAAAAAATGCTTTTAAAATGCTTTTAATGTTGTTCTTATTTCTTGTTAAAAATTTATGCCTATATATATATATAAGATAAATAATGGGAAACAATAAAATGTATAATATACTAATTATATAATAGTATATAATATAGATATAGACATATAGACACAATTGATTTTAAAACAAATATTTTTGTTTTTATATATCAATTATAGTATATCTATATATATATAATAACAAAATTAAACAGGTGGTCTAAAGCATTGCCGTGTAATATAAGAGAGTATATTCACAACGGTTTCGGGCATCGCCCTTCTTATGGGTGGAATGAGATTGAGTGGAGTGACGCACTTAGAAATGATAACAAAGGAGATATACGAATGAACCCGGACGTGGGAGAAAACACAAATATAAACAAGAGGAATACGAACGTAGTATTCCTCCTGTTTATATGGTGATAATGTTTAGTCCACATAGACCCCCCTCTCTCCCAGGCAACTTACGTGTTGTTAAAGTTTTATTTCATTTCATTTGCTTTTGGCAATTGTTGAGCTACATCGCGATTGAAAGACCTATCACGTGTTCACCCAATCCCAATAGAGTCAAAGTATTTGAAATTGCAGGAATTAGCTGAACAGTTAAAGGATAAAAAGTCTGTAGACTTTGCGTAAATATTTTCCAACTGAAGCTTGCCAGAAAAGGAGAAAAGCACAACGACAGTGTTCAAAGTACGAATTCTCCATTCAATTACATGTTGTAGTGTAAGTGTCCGTGCGCGACATAATGACTAAATAGTCCGATTGGTGCATTATTAGGGGTTCTGGTCGTATCAATTTGCAGGGTATATTAAGGAGACCTGGTACTGTTAACAAAGATCAAAAAACTTGTGTTTTTTTTTCGATTTTCTGAGATGTGGCAAATCACCGATAGGCTGCCTTTAACTGACATGAGGTCGTTACGGACAGGAAAATACCGACAAATTCGAACATTTCTTTAGCTCCCAGATTAGACTCCGAATTTGCGCGTAAGATTAGGTACACATGGGAATAACTAAGGCTAACGGTTCATTTGATATAATCATTTTAAATATATATCACAAGGAAAACTAAGAATTGCGTATGAAATCAGCGCAAGTCACGAAAATAGCTCTGCGCACACACAGTATCGATTGTTGTGACCTTGTAACCTGAAATTCAGAGCATATCAATTATCTACAGCTTAAATAGGAAAGTAAGTGCTGCGGGGGGACACAGCGCTTGAAGTCCTTGCTTCAAGTACTTTCGGGTGCTGTGGCCTTCTGGTGGTCCTTCTTACACTGGAGAGCAGTATCATGTGCCGTGGCTGCCGTCCTGGGTGGGGGCGCCGGGGCCCTGACTGTGGGTGCTTTTTGTTGGCCGGGACTAGCTCTTCATTGGGCACGCGGATTGTAGGTGCGTTGGTTTTTCCTTCTTGGGCCACTTTGAGTTTGCAGTGTGTTTTTTCCCCTATCCAATGGAAGGGCATGCAGGTATGTACTTTGAGATTTGTCCCTCTATTCTGGGAAGCTATATTGTATGCAATGTACTATAGTGGTGATAATATACACTTGTTGGTACTGTTATATCCAATCCAATGGAAGGGCATGCTGGTATGTCTTGGCACTTTGAGAGTTAATGTCCCTTTATTCTGGGAAGCTATATTGTATGCAATGTACTATAGTGGTGATACCATACACCTGTTTGTACTGTTATAATGTATTGTTGCCATTCAAAAATGTAATTGTGTATGTGCTGTTTTTAGTGAGATAAGCCTTTGTTAATAAAGGTTTCCCTCTGTGGGGAAAAAAATGGAAAAAAAAAAAAAAAAGTGCTGCGCAAATAATTTAATTACCTCGTTTTTAATGGTTTGTGGAGCACATCGGTATGACGTTGCACGCATGTAATTGGCAAATGGCCCTACTTTAACACTCTCTGTGATAATAAAATAAATATTGAATTCCGTGATTGATAGTGAATGTAAAATTATATATTTCCGTGGTTTTTACGTTCTCAAAACAGATGAAATGATAAGTAAACAGACATTTTGGAAGCCGACGTTTTGAATAAATGATTTGAGGTGCTTCATTGTTTTTCTAAGATTCTATTTTAAGAGACCATACTTTTTTCAATGATGAATTTAGTCACTTTTCATCTTCTGTTTTAACACAATTCCTGGATCCGTGCTAGGCAATTTCATGGGCTTCTCACACCAAGAACTGTAACGGTAAAGATTGGGCTGTTGTGACATGCAGCCAGCACAATTTTTTCGGCAATGACGCGCAACAATTTCTCCCGCCTAAAAATGAAAAGTAACTTTCCTGAAGGACTTTTTCCCATAAAAATTGGTTCATAATAAGAGGCAAAAAAATGAAAAGCACCACCAAAATGCTTATTTATGCTAATTAGTAGAAAAACACCATGGTGTATTTGAACAATTTTCACCAAAATATGTGCAACGAATCCTTAGTCCACATAGACCCCCCTCCTCCCATGCACTTACGCGTTAAAGGTTTATTTCATTTCATTTGCTTTTGGCAATGTTGAGATACACGCGATTAAAGACACTATCAGTGATTCACCCAATAGAGTAAAAGTATTTGAAATTTGCAGGAATAGCTTAAAATTAAAGGATAAGTCTGTAGAATTTGCGTAAATTATTTTTTTCAACTGAAGAATTGCCAGAAAAGGAAGAAAACGACAGTGTTCAAAGATACGAATCTCCATTCAATTACATGTTGTAGTAAGTGTCCGTGCGGACAGTAATGACTAAAATATCCTATTGTGTCATTATTAGGCTGTTTCTGGTCGTATAATTTGCAGGGTATATTAGGATACCTGTACTTGTTACAAAGATGCAAAAATCTGTTTTTTTGTGATTTTTTTTCGATTTTCTGATTTAGCAAATCACCGATAGTGCCTTTAACTGCAGTGAGTTCGAACCATTTTGTGCCACTTTGGGGCAATGTACGACATTTAACATCATGGAATATTACGAGTTATATATTTTTTTGTTCTTGTTGCTGGCATGATGATATAAGTAAGAGCTTCTTCCAAACTTCGCTTGAAATTGCTCAATAACTTCACCCCTGTTGTGTTTCGTGATACTCAAAGGTGCATTTTGTGATTCCAGCACATTCTGTTTTATTCATTTGTTTGTTTCCCACGGTCCCATAGGCCACTGTGCTGTAATTTCTGTCCGTTTACGGACAGAAAATACAAAATTGCAAATTTCTTACAGATACGACCGAATTTGCGCGTAAGATTAGGTACACATGGATTACTAAGGCTAACGGTTCAGATGATATAAAAATCTCAACTCGTTTTAGGTAAGCCGGGGGACGAGGTTGTGGATCACGAAATGGCTCTTTAATATGACCCTCTTCAAGTGAACAGTGTTGATTTCTTTTTTCATGCAGAATGCCCCATTTACATTTCAGATTTCAACAGCCACTTTAAAAAGATACTAATGATATCATGCAAATGACTTTGATGAGGGGATTTCAGAATCCGTTTAAAAACAGTTGCAGGGTGTTCAATAATTGGAGGGTATTGCCTACAGCAAATGAGATAAAACAAAATCAATCAAATCGATCAAATTGATTTTGTTCATCACAACATCACATTAAACAGTTAAATACGAGAATTTCAAATTAAAGTACAAATTTTGCAACGGATAATGTAATTATATACAAATGGTTGACCCATTTGTTTAACTCTAATGATACCATTTAGCCAAAAGAACTTTCAATAGACCCGTTTACACAGAGTGCTTATCGTCGAATACGTCACTATGTGACGTATTCGACATTTTGGACTTTTTGGAGAAATTTGGCATATACGTTTGTTTTGTACTATTGTACATATTCACCAAATTTTAAACCTCAAAATGGCTTAATTAGTAAAATATTAATCATTAAATACTAATTATGACGTATTTACAAACCGTTAAAATATCCGCATCACATAACGATGTATTTGTCGAAACTCTATATTGCGGAGGTCCATAGCATCGTATCTGCATTTTGAAGTATTCGCCGCGTCACATAGTGACATATTTGTGCGACGTATTTTGCAGTTCACGGTAGAATAGGTATTTTGTCGTTTTCACATAGTGACGTATTTACGCAAACGCGTCACATAACGACGTATTTGCGCGTCATATTTGTTATTTACAAGTTGAAATTGCTATTTTGACGTTTTCACATAGTGACGTATTTTATTTAACATCATATTTTCGCATATCTAAATAAATTGGAAGCTGATTAGAAATATATTTGAAATTTAACTTATTTGGTCGATTTTCCACGAGGATTTAATTGAAATATGTTTTAATTAACAGTATGGGGCAAATTAAAATCGCAAAATCTTAAAAGCCGTTTTTCTCGAAATCCGTATTTTGCAAATACGTCAGTATGTGACGCGATCGACGTTATATGACATTATATATCTCATAAAACGGCCTTAGGAGTTAATTGCATTACGGGAAAACGCCTGTAAATTGTTCGGCCAATTTTCAGCTTTTTATACAAAGACTATGTGTTTGTATTTTTGGGACAACTATGTGTTAGTATAGTGTCACTAACACATAGTTGTCCCGAAAATACAAGCGCATGCAACGCATACACAATATTTATTTGTATCTGTATAATAAGAACTGAAAAGTATATGCCTTAAGTTTTGGCCCAAAAGGCACCAAGGGTCATTTTGTAAAACATGTCTTGTTCGCAGTCTACATAAAAAGATGGATTCAAAGTTCCTTTTGGCTACATATCATCATTAGAATTAAACAAATGGATCAACAAGTGTACACAACTACATTATCCGCTGCAAATTTTAGAGTGTACACGTGGATTTCGCAAACAAATCAAGATTATATTAATTTATAGATTGCTATAATCGCAAATATCGAGAAATAGGCATTAAAGCGATTACTGTAATAGAAAAATAGCGATGAACGAGGACACTGCTAAACACTAAGCGTGAAAGTGCAGTAACCTCACCTAAATTACGTGATTAAAACAAAAATAAGACAAAATAAAGAAATTACAAGTCATGACAAAAAAGATAAGATAGACAATGCAATACAAATTACATTTGACATAGGAAAAAAAAACTTGCTTTCTCTTCTTTAAATTAGTATTGCTTTATTAAAGCATAGAGTTTACCTCTATGATTAAAGTTCCTTATATCATGATGAAAAACGGCATTTGCTGATTGTACCATTTTTTTAGACAAGCCCTACGTGTATACCCATCAGATAGCCCACACTCTTAACAACTTAGAAGTTAGTAATAATGTGAAATCAAACCAAAATATACCTTTCCACGGTTATTTTAGGCACCATTGGTGATTTTCTAAATCAGAAAATCGAAATAAATCATCAAAATTTGGATTTTTGCATCTTTGTAACAAGTATAGGTATGCTAACGTACTTTACAAGTGCTAAGACAGAAATCAAACCTAATAAGGACAGAATGGGATATTTTATTCAATACTGTCCTTACGGACACTTACTACAACACGCTAACTAATGGAGATTCAGATTTTCCAAGTATTGCGTTTCTTCCTATTCTGTCAATATCAGTTGTACCATTATTCTGAGAATTCTATGACGTCTATCATTACCACTTTTAAAGGTTTTGTAACGAGAGATTTCAAATACAGGTGTCCATAAAAAAATTGAAAAATTCTGATTTTTGCACCTGAGGTAAAGCTTTCCATCAAAAAGATCCCAATCTGAAAGGATTAAAGTTTGAGAAATGCATCTTTGGTACAAAAATTGTCAAATTTATATTTCGTTAAGGAGCAACTAACCAAATCAGCCGATGTATATATTGAAGTATACGCAAATCAAAATCACTTTTTCTCTCTTTTAAGACATTTCTGTAGCACAATACAAGGTAAGAAATCTAGAGTGTTCAATCTATGAAATTACTAATTTGACACATATTTGGGTGCCTCAAAATCTTCGTGGCACCTTTAAGGTAATCTTACAATTTAAAAATTGGACTCTTTGAGTGAATCACTGATAGTACCTTTAATAGCGGGCGTGTCTGGCGTTACCCTGCGGCTTTGGACTGCAATTGCGGGTTGGTACCTTGGGACTGACTTTAAGCTGATTTGTATCCTTCTTGGCCTAAACACTCACGGCAATTGCTATTGATTCCTGAAAACAATCTGATGCCCGTCCTGCATCGTGATTATAAAAGGTATATAATCCACCCAAGCGACCTCTATAATGTAAGCAGAAGAATAATTCCTGATAATTCCTTGGCTCATGTATATCGTAAGGTAAAAGCTCATAGAAAATAGCCATAACTTAATGAAATATATCATCCTTTATAATGGACCATGGTGACCTGAGTACCAAATCCATATTATCAGGTGGGTTGGGGGTTATCTGGAGGTGGATTGTTGAGTGAAAATTGTTATCATGCATTACCCGATTACTGTAATAAATTTAGCGCTGCTGGTAAACCAGACCATCTATCGTCAGAAGCGCTTTATGAAAGAACATTCAGAATAGTCGTTAAGTCTCTTAACGGTGACAGATAAACTACAGGAACATTCATAGAAAGTTTATATCTACAACTCAGTACCACATCGAGCTTGTGTATGGTATGTCAAGGGACCAGAAACAAAGGTTATTTTGCCAAGTCTTAAAATTCAAAAGCAGACCTGTGTCATATTTGTATGCTAGGGTTATAACTCGAATCCCAGTCTAATGTAGAAGTTGGGGGAAAAGAAGGTTGAAGATGTTTTTCTATAGTTTGAAGGTGCTGAGTCAGATGTTTGGGCGTCCAAACCTCGGGAGGAAATGTGGGGAACGGTGTATAATAAGGGGGTAAATTGGTACAGGGGTAATTTGAAATCAGATCACATCGTGTTTAAATGTATATTAATTAGGTGTTTAATATAAGAGATTAAAAAAAAAGGTATAGTTTGTCCAGGTTCCGGACCTTGCTATAAAAGGAGCGTCTGAAAAGTCTGTTCATGTGTACCCTCGAGAGAGAGAAAAGGTGAATTTTTTGTTTTTTTTAAGAAAGAGGAAAATAGACGACCAGGCGGTTGGCGAAGATAGGACAAATACACTCTAAAAATATGCATATCAACAAGAAGCGGTTGCCGTCATAGCAGAGACAATATTTTGGTAAGACATTGACTAAAGTGTTCACTATTATAGTAGATTTCAAATAGTGACATAGTGCAGTAGGGTCCACGTAAACGGCCTCGACATTTGGACTCACCAAACCAATCATTTTGTGACATGAATCCATTCACAAGTTTGATTGGTAGTAACGATTCCTCACTTCACAGGGCAACCATCCAATCCTGATCCAATGAATGCTATGGAAGAGCGATTACCCACAAACTGTGTGCATGAACATTAATTGGCGAGTCGGCCTGTTTTTACACATGTTGGAAGCCTGTTAGAAATGGTCGTTGTCGGATCTTTTTAAGCACCGTTATTATGTCAACATAATACATCACCATGTATGAGAATAAGCATATCTTGGTTGTCAGCTTCTACGAAGAGTATAGGTATAACCGTTTGTCCACGGCGCTCTCTTGAATCTGCTCAGCAATCACTGGTGATTTTGCCATAGAGTAGCATGATACCCTACCAATATACCACTCTTTATAAATTAACATTCGGATTTTTTGAATGTTCCCTCATAATAAATTCACATATGGTTTATTTTAATGGTAATATATTCTACAATTTGAGCTTCTACCAAGAAAATCCCCTGAGCACTTTTCTCGCAACGTCGTGGTTTTCTTCATGTCCTATGCGTTAAGCACAGAGTACGCATGACCGGTCATAGGCCTATTGAATGGCAACTGTGGGCACAGTGAATAGGGAAATTTGACAGTAACTGCAAGATGAGACTCCTTACAATAATTTGGACAGGTGATATTAATGTGATAATGGGTTTTCAAAATCCCCGCCCAGCAGAGACGAGGCCTTTTGTTGCCATTACAACCATTTTGTGACCAATGTACAAAGGGGGGAAACTGATGCATTCAGTTCTACAATGGGAGAGCGTGGCCTAGTTAGGGTGCTTGCCTCTGGTCGCAAATTTACCATCAACATTCCCGGGTTCGAATCCTGATGGGTTCGTAAGGCACTTGCTGGGATTATTCGGGTTACTTACCAATTCTGGATTTGATCTGTTATACGAGCTATGATTAAATACAGAATTAACGATATCCTCCATGGTTCATGGGAATTGGGCAACTGGATCATGAAAGCATCCCGTTCCTTGGAGGGGACGTTAAGCCGTCGGTCCGTGTACAGAAGTCAAACTGTACAGGTACGTCGCAGTCAGTGTCGAATAAGAGTAGGGAGTAAAACCCCGTGGACTGTTCCCAATCCGCAACCAGCCTCAAAAGCGGGCCCAGTTAGGAGCGTCCGTATCCATGGTATTACACGCGCACCGGACCCACGATCAGCACACTAGCTGAAGAAATCCACCACCCCAAAGCCATTACCAATGGGACTGGTGGATACAGACCAAACAAACAAAGTTATACAATGGTCTAGTAATGATTGAAGGGACTTATGGTTTTGTTGGCCGGGATGTCAGGTCCGTTTGGCCACTAATCTCTTATACAGGTTGGCCTATTTGATGGAGCAAATAAAACTTAGTTGTGCTATGTGTATATTGATATAAGAAGCATGATTCTACGTTTGAGTTTGTGCAAACCCATGTAGTATATGGGTGCTAGGGAGGACAACCGTGGGATTGACTGGAAAGATTTTTAGATATGGATAATAAAATGTAGCTAAATAAACAAATACTTCACGCCCTACATATCTTCAAAATATGTACATGGATGCATGTACGTAGTTGTCCTACACGGTTAAGAATTTCTCTGCCCAACAGTGTCCGGGTTTTTTTTTTTCTTATGCGCTAGCAAGAAGATTAATCCTGAATTGACCCAAACCCAATGCAGTGGTACACAGTTCCTCATGGGTGTATACAGCCTCCATGTTTACACTGTTCAGCTGCTACTGATATAGCTTTGGGGTCCAAGAGTATCATATTTTCCCATTGGCCATGTCAGTGATATCATAACCCTACTTGCACTGTTCACTGGTGATAGTGACATTCCCTACTTGCTAATAAATGAGAATAGTCCTCACCAAGCTTGTATGGTAGCTATGTAACAGTTTTTTGATGATGGGTCAGATTGCAAAATCTTGCTTATATATATTTATGTGAATGACTGTAGATAAGCTAATTTATTAACCAAAATAATACTTCCCAATGTTATATATACAATTGTGACGACACAATTACATTGTTTATGTATAGTTAACACATGATAGCATAGAACTAATTCATTTAAGCAGGACTACTATTTCATGTGTGGTATTTAAACAGGCACAATTTGTACAGGCAATGTATGCAGATATAACTACACGATAGTGAATGTCTTAATTGCATTGAACACGAAGTTCCATGCATGAGGGAGGAGAGAAGAGCAAACGATCGCCCCAAATCCTTTGACCGATGATCATCGCCCCGCCCTCGTAAAACAGGTCGTAAAACAATATTGGAACAATACAACACGAGACCGATATTGATGTGAAGGCATGGTATCCGACATGCACGAGTACATAGTTAAGCAGATAGCGACATATATTGTAAGAATGGCATTTCTTTAGAAAAGCATGAAACTTGGCATAAATGTTTACAATTAAAATACTGAGTAGAGTATTGATATTTTTAGACATGGAACCACGTCACCGTCAATTATCTTCAAGGTAAAACAAGATAATTCGGATGATTTGTGCGTCAATTTATTACAAAGCGAGTTATGCATGTTCCTAATATGATTACATTGATTTTTTTAACTCGTTACTTTTCGGCTTGTAAAAAACTTGAATGTTTTGTAGCGCCCGTCAGTCCCGTATTTCTGAAAGTATATTTGGAGACAAAAATCTAAGTTGAATTGGAAGAAATGCCGTATCTAAACAATGGTACCAAACTTCACAGTGTCCGACAATTGCCGTTTTTCAATTTTGTCCCGAAGTTGGCCACTTTTGGTGAAATAAATGAGACCCTTGGCGGTATCCGATTTTCACTCAGAGAAAATACATGTTTTAAGCACATGATCGGTGTACAAGTATTTTAAAATGGACGTCCCCTGCCCTATTTACCAAAGCATTGTAATCGTACGTCGATGCAATGTTGATGCACATGGATTCAGATTAACATTGATCTCGTAGTACGTTGTTATTGCTAGTAGGCCTAATCAAATCTATTTCATAGTATTCATTTTTTAGGAAATATATAGATGAATAATTAAGTTTTCAATGGGCATATATAAATAGATTGTTCCATTTTGCTGGACCACTTTGGGGTGATTAAAAAATGTGATGACTTGTAGCATGTTAAACAAAAATTTACCGAAATGTATCCCCAGTGAGCTGTGTCCCTGTATCTCTTCAAGGAAATGTTAATTGGGTTGGTAATGCCTTAAGCTTTTAACGAGTATAAGAGAACATTCAGCAAAAATATGCCCACATCCCATTTTAAATTAACAATGTTACAATATATCAAATCAAAACATTTAGGACAATACGCCGTTAAAAACCATCATGTAATAATATGCTTTGTATTTTTGTTGTGCCATGAAAGAATCCGAGTATGAGTTTATGGGGGCGATCGGACAGCAGGGGAGTCAAAAGCTTAGTGTTTGTTTTCGTTTTCTTTGTTCAATAAACCTAGGAAATGTCCTCGGTTGATATTCTACAACAAAGCGCAGATTTATACAAATTTGTATCCTGGATCTCATAAAAATCTTGTGTCCTGAAATGAAGAAGACCGTCTTTGATTAAGTCGAAATGTATGTCACAAATAGAACCATGAAAACGTTAGGATGTGTTAGAGTTTGCAACCTTATTATGAATGTTTTAATGTATTTGACCTCAATTGACCTTTTTGACCTTAGGTGACATTGAACTTCACCTGTGCAGGTGATTGTTCCATATCAATTGTTTTCCAAATTTAATTCTCTACCTCTCTGCAAATTTGATGCTTTTACCAAAATGCACAATTTTTACCATTATCTGCTTAACTAACATTACAATTATGTGGGTACCTATGAACCCAACTTGGGCCACCAATTGATGAACACGGGCCAAATCGGGCAATGTCAAGGTTGGTGTCATGGTTATGCTACGGGAATTTTTATTCCAATTCAGTTTTGATTCGTCTCCAAATATCATTCTTTAAGAAATACGCGTCTGTCGTTTCAAACCATTCCAAGTTTTCAAAAAAATAAAAATCACTGTAATATCTTAGGAAACATGCTATCTCCGACTTTTTGTTTTGGATGAATATCAGAATTCTCGGCGTGTTCGATAAATGTCTTTGTTTCGTCTCAACCATGTAAAAACAAACTACTGCGCATCGGGGAATATACCTTTCGCGCACAGGTCAGATCTTGGCAATGAGCGTGCCCCAGCCTCTGTCGGCGCATGCTCATGGAACATGAAAGAGTACTCCCTGCCGAGAAGCGTGCCTTTGTGGGTCTAGCTTTTACAATGAGTTGCCAAGTGAATCTTTCAATGGGATATCGGCGTGCCGTCGTAATGCAATTAGGGAAGAGCTTACTCCTTCTCTCTACCTCATGTTCCCTTTAAAAAGGCAATTATGATAACCTGGAGCTTGGTGTCCATGCAAGTATTTTCCTTCAAAACAATACCAGGTATACCACAAAAAATAACATGAAACTGGATGTCTGTGTTTCCACAAATATAGGTTGCTCTCATTATGATTTGATGTCTGGCATGGTATGCATTGTAATACCTGAATGCTGTGTCATTGAGTGTGTAAATGTTAAAACATTTCATTCATTTCGCAAATGGTGCACTAAGATGCAGAAGATTGTCCTTTTTAAGGACTCGTCCTGTTTGTTCAGATATAATCCGAAATTTCCGGACCGATAAAAGGGGGGATGGGAAGGTTTGCATTATCATCTTAAGATTTTAACGAGTTGGTTGTTAAATACTTTGGCTGTTACTTCACCAGGTCAGTGAACTTTATACATGTGACTAAAGGGATTCGAAACCATGAACTTCGACTTTACCACGATACTGCTCTATCTTACAGGGAAATATGTGAAAATATTAATTTAGATATGTGACAAGATTTATTATTATGACCTACAGTTTTTCTTTGAATGAAATTAATATAATGCGAATTACAAAGAACATATATCATACAAAAAAGAAAACCTGGAAATATAGGGTTCCCAGTTAATTTCGGACATGTTGTATTTGTTTTAATAATAAAACAAAACAAATGGAATCGTCCCGAAAAAACGAATCGCCAGAAACGCAAAAACAACCAATTAATTATTATGTAACTGATGTTCACCGTTTGGGATTGTCATTTTCAAGTTTTGTGTTGATTACTCGTCAAATCCGTGGAAATTCCGTCCGCGTGGCAATGGACTTACTGAATAGAAAAAAAGCAATTAGTCTTATGACAGCCTGTCTCAAAAAAAAAATGGTACAATCAAAAACGAATATTTCAATATTATATCTCAAATAAGTTAAGTCGTTTTGTACATCACAGTAAAGAGAAAAGACCAGGCTTTACCATGATTTTTGTTAATTTCAATCTTGTTTCAATGAGAGATAACTCCAGTTACTGCGGAACACAAAAAATCGAGGATTGTGCCATTTTGGTGGAGGGGAAAAACCGGTGGATGAAAGATTGAAAGAATTAGTTCCACATAAGTTATTCCACGTTGAACAGATTATTGAAATTCTTAAAAAGGGATGAACTTAACTATATGTGTCGGTGACCTAATGGAAATTGTTTTCGTCTCCACATGTAAACAAAACACTGCGCATCGGGGCTATACCTTTCTGCGCAACAGGCACTTTCTTGTTCAACTGAGCGTGCCCAAAGCCTCTGTCGGCGAAGATCATGGAACATGAAAGAGTACGCCCTGCCAGAGAAGCGGCCTTTGTTGGTCTATGCTTTTTACAAATGAGTTGCAAGTGATATAATTGGGATATTCGGTTCCTGCAGTTTGGGATAATCGGCAATTAGGGAAGAGCTTTATCCTTCTCTCCTACCTCCCTCCATGTTAAAAGGGCAATTATGATAACCTGTAGCTTGGTGTTCAGGCACTGTAATTTTTACTTCAAAAAACTAATACCAGGTAACCACAAAAAATACATGTGAACTGGATGTCTTGTGTTTCACAATATAGCGTTGGTCAATTATGATGATGTCTGCATCGTTTCAGTGTAAGACCTGCAAGCTGTGTTACAGGGGAGCTGTGTAATGTAAAACATTTAATTCATTCGCAAATGGGAGCACTAGATGAGACAGATTGTCCTTTTTAAGGACTGTCTTGTTTCAGATTAATCCGATAATTGACAGACCAGCTAAAAGGGGAAGGTTTGCATTTTTGCATTATTCAGCGTTAAGATTTTAACGAGTTAAATTACTTGGGCTGTTAGTTCACCATGTCAGTGAAATTTATACATGTAGACCTAAATGGCGGATCGGAACATGAACTTCGACTGTACCTACGATATGCTCTATCTACAGGGAGATATGTGAAAAATATTAATTTATATATGTGAAAATAGTTAATGTATATATGACCTACAGTTTCTTTGGACATTAATATAATGCGAATTCAAATGAACATATATCATACAAAAAAGAAACACCTGGAATTTATATAGGTTTCACAGTTAATTTCGGACAGGGGTATTTCATTTAATAATTAAAAAAACAAATGGAATTAGTCCCGAAAAAAACGAATCGCCAGAAACGCAAAACAATTACTTTATTTAGTAATAACTGATGGTCACGTGGTGTCATTGTATTTCAAGTTGTGTTACTGATACTCGTCAAATGCCGTGGACACATTCGTCCCGCGTGGGCAATGACTACTGAATAGAAAAGCGATTTAGTCTTATACAGCTGTCTAAAAAAATGGTACAATCAAAAAACCGAATATTTTCAATATTAATTCAACATAAGTAAGTCGCTTTGTGTACATAACAGTAAAGAGAAAGACCAGGCTTTTCCATGATTATTGTTTTCATCTCATTTGCTTGTTCAATCGAAAGATAATCCCAGTTTACTGCGGAACCAAACAATCGAGATGCTGGCCACTTTGGTTGAGTGAAACGGTGAAAAGAAATTAGTTAAACATAAGTTATTCAAAGTTGAACAGATATGACATTTTTTAAAAAAGGGATTATTACCTCTAAAGAAACGCTAAAAAATTACGAAAACAGTTACGTAATGGTGAAGTTATTATGATCAGTAAGTTCGGTTAAGATAAGTGAATAAAAATCACATACTGTTGTTTGTTTAGAAGATAAACCATGAAGCGTACAGCAACCTGGAGGAGAGAGTTTTATGGTCATGTGAAGTTATCTGAAATGCAATCTACCAACACTTCGATACTTGCTTACAAATTCAAATTTGTATTGACTTCAACAATCAGTAAAGTAAATGCACAAAGATTGTGCAATATTTTTCAACCATTGAGTGTTTATTGGCAATTACATTCTTCTGGGCATGATTTGAACAGATATCAATTTTGTAATAAATTCAACGCTCCCTTTTCATTGTCGTGCGAATAAAATATTTGGATTGTTTATTATTTATCATTGAACTGATTGTGGTGACTATTAAAACTTGTGGTCCGATAAAACTAGACTTCATTTGTTTCTTTATATGTGTTTTTGTTCTTTTGACAATTACAATCTTTTGTGAGGTTCAATGGCAGCATGGGGCATAAATGGGCGAAACAACTCTGCCCATGCAAAAAAGTGGCACAAAATTGATTTTGGTATATCGCCTAAATCGCTTATACTCTTGATGACCCCCAAAGCATAAGATAGAACAAACACCATTGGAATGCCTGTTCTTGTTCGTGAATATTATGCCAAGGTAAGACTGACTCATCTTTGCATTTCATTTTTAACCAATTTTTTTCTGATTGATACCACTTTTTGAGACGTGCTGTATAATTGTTTAAGATTTTTTTCCTTTCATATTCGTGGGTGTTATGTAATGGAATAAATAAGTGTTTATTTGTGATTGGTACTCAACCTGCACTGTAAAAAGTTACCTTCCGCGTTAAGGAAGGGGTTGAGGGTAGAGGTTCACTCCTAAAGCTTATATGGATTAACAAGGTTGAGGCATAAGAGGGCCCGGGTATATATGCAGGGCGTTCCCAGAATATATTCAATGGGGGGGGGCGGGGGGGGGGGTTCTCCGGGCAATTGTTGGACGAATCAACCATTGACGACACATGTTTTTTAAATGTTTCCCCTTTTAGAGTTAAGAAGGGCAATTGAGACCAATTCGACCTCTAACAATCACTTACACAATGCCATTCTCCAAATGTCAGTATTAGCAATCGAGATGTACGTAATATCTCTGACAAAATTAGTATACAACATAATGCATTTCATTCAAAATATTCAACCTACATGTTTTTGACCATTGATTTGCCAACATATTTTCCGATGAATGATGAAAGTTCAATTTTGACGACAGAATGCTGTTAAACCGAGGCGGGTTTCCCTCTCTCTCGGAACGGCCTTGTATTTATGTAGGGAATTGTGTTGATCCCGCCATTGATTAGCAGGTAAAGCCAAAATAGTCAAAAATAGTAACAATCAAGTTAAAGAAGAGATAAACATAATTGTTTTATATCAAATTGACAATGTTTGTTCCTTATTTAACACACAAATTTGTGAAATTCACATAATTATTTGCAGGCGAAGAGACTAGAACAAGACACAGGCCGAAATGAGCATGTTTTGAAGATACCCCGGGGGCCACTTGTATTAAAAGGTGGATATGATGCGTGAACATGGACTTTCAAAATGCACCCTAAACACGTATTTTCACCGACTTAAAAACAAGCTAAAACATACCCTAAACAAGTATTTTTATCTGTTTATGACACCCTCAACAAGTACGCAGTGCATTGAATCGTAAATGTACCTTTATTATCTTGCTTTGCTTTACTTCCCAAGTGCCGATTACAACATTTGGATGATTTTGATCCCTGCTTAATGAGATATAACATGAAAATTTCAGGGTTAAGAAAAAAAACATACCCTTTTTTACATATTTTGCCACTCCTCCCACACAGCGAGTCTGTTTTACATTCCCAGCATATGCCGGTACCCATTTATACTCCTGGGTGAACCATCCCTTAACACTTAAGTGCCCAAGCTTAACAAACTTCCGTTAGTGCCTAACGGGAGGGGGGGTTCCTAGGGACACGACCCTGATAACCACTTTCCCATGTGAGTTTGATCATGGCACTAACACAAGTAAATGGGGGTCACGTAAGAACCAAATACCCACAATAAAAATGAAAATCCGAACTTTGACCTATGACCTATGGCCAATTAAAATTGTCACTCTCCGAAAAAAAGTGGTTCGCACATTTCCATCCTCAGCAACTCCAATATAAGGTTTTGAACCAAAATAATTCATTATATCTACTCTAGAATAACCAATTAAAATAATTATTGCAAAATATTGCCAAATTTATACCATCTTGTATTTTTCTCAGAAACTTTAAATACACCTTGGTCTTTCCCATAGAAAAGCAAGGTGTTTACATCCGTGACAGAATTTACAGTGCATCTAGCATGTTTTGCGACACAATTCAAAAGCATTCAGACCGGGATTCAGGCATTGTAATTGAGGCTTGTTGATCTGGCAAGTGAAAGATGGATTAGCCGAGATTAGCACATATACAATAGCAATGGTCTGTGAGCTGATGACAACATGCTTTTCAAGTTTGGAAAATGTTAGCAGTAATGTCAGCAACCTTGTTCCAGAAATTGGCACTCTTGGAACTCTTCCTGTTTTTACTGTTTTACAGAATGTAGACATCCAAATTATTTTCAAACTCGTGGAAGTGATTTCAGTAAGGGTCCTTTTCATTATGTCTTTTTTTTTCATGCCATTATGTCCCTTCAAATCTGATGTGAAAACCTATGGTATAGGGCCCTTGCACGGAAGGTAAATTATATTGAATGGACTTTTGTTTGCCCTCCAGATCATCCAAGGATGCGAAGAATACAATGCATGCACCTGGTTCACCTGAACATTTCAGCTATTTCTACAGGTGATCCCTTTGTATTCTCTGCATGCTTGGGTTGTTCTGGAGGCAGGTCTGGCCAAGATAACCTATTGACCTGCCGTGCAAGCGCCCTATAATAGATATCACTTCCCTTTATCGTAGGAACTCAGTGAAAAAGAAGTGAAACATTGTGATTTCATGTTTTGGATAACACTTGACACCTGTAACGCCTGGGATGGCGGTTTATATCTCTTTGGATTGTTTTGTCAGCTGCAATTAGTAAATTACAAATTTATTAAGTCAGAACAATTTTATCCCCGCACACATTATGCTATAAAGTATAAGCAAATATAACCATAATATGGTATATACAATACATGTTTAACATAGGGTTTTCTTGCTCATTATGCTCATATATGTGTCGGTGACCTAATTGGAAATATGTAGGTGAGACTATTATTAAGAAGGACATGATTTCGCACATCCAATTGTGTTTTGAACCATCTTCTTAGTTTATTTTTCAAATATTTTTAAGTTCCTGAAACGCTGGGAGTAGCAAGGGGAAACATTTTCCGTCATTCTGAAACACTGTTTGCTCAAATATCTCAACCACATAAAATTCACCGTTTTCACATTTGTCAGGTGACGTATCATTGGGAACAATGGACGGGAAAACCCCTGCGTTGGACGGGCCTTTCAAGTAGTTATCGGTCTTAAAATACTGCCCATGACTCTGTGATAATTGAAGCTAAGGCATGATACCTTACCATGATCCTTTATTTCCATGCCGCTCAGTGTACGACGAGGCTTAAATTTAGTTGATGTGCGCAGATATTTGAAATCTTATCCCGAAAATATTTAAATATGGAAAAGGACACCTGAAATAAACTGATAGTCATGATTCAATTTTTGTTCAAAATTAAGCATATTTTGGGTAATTAGTAATTTTCCTACAAAACAGAATATTGCAATCTTTATAAAGATGGTATAAATTTGGAAAACGCTATTTTTATAAACCAGTTTACGATATTTGTTTTCTTACCTTAACTAAATTAACCAGATAGCCCCTGCCAATGCTACCCTTCCGATCATACATTGTGGCCTTGTTGGGTATGTTAAGGTGGTCAAGGTTGTTGGTTTACCCATGTCTCTCAGCACATTGTAGTCACCAATGGCAATTAAGGCTTTTATTCATCACAGCTTGTAAACGTGTCGATGAACACCAGCTCAAGGACACGTTTTAAAAGTAGGTAAACTCGAATTTCGCGGTTCTCGGGCTTTCGCTTTTCCGGAGGGGTTTGGGTTGTTTGGGGTCCTTTCGGAACCTTATATTCGGGGCGTCTTTTTCTTGGCGATAGAAGTGGGGTTTAACATGACAGTTTAATGCAGATCGATTGCGGGCGCCGGTAGGAGTGGCTCTATTTTTTTTTTTTTTTCAGGTAAGGATGAGCGGCCCCGATTTCCGAAATGGGGTGCTTGGGAACTTGTGTCCCAAAGGTAGGAAAATGCATTTCCCATTGAATAATTCCCGTCGGCAAATATCTGCAACAGGCAAATATATTCTCTAACTAAGACATTACTATAGTGAAAGAAAAAATACAAATATTGATCGGTTTAGAAATTAGGGAGTTGCCAATTTTGGACTGAAAGTAGCCATTTTGCCCTTTCTCTTTCTCCACAGTGATGCACATACAGTTTAAACAATGCTTTTTAGAGTTAAAGACACTATCAGTGATCCTACAAAGACAAAATATTTGAAATTCGCAGGAATAGCTGTAAAGTGAATGATTAAGTCTGTACAATTCTTAAAGATTATCTTTTCCAACTGAAAAATTGACAAAAAAATTAAGAAAAAGAAGCAGGGTTCAAAGATCAAGCATCTCCATTCAGTGTACTGTTGTATTAGTAAGATTCCGTGCGCGTGCGGACAGTCATGACAGTAATGACTAAAATATCAAATTTTGGCCTTATTACGTTGCTTTCGGGTCTTATCACTATGTCTTGCAGGGTACGTTAGGACACCTGAACTTGTCGCAGACATAGAATACCGATTGTTGATGCATTTTTTTTTTTTTTCGGATTTTCTGATTTAGCAAATCACTGATAGTGCCTTTAAGAATAGACCAAATTAATTATATATAACAATAAATTGGGGTGCTTGATACTTTTTTAGAATTGTTGTGGTGCCCTTTTCCGGACCATATAGTTCCCCCTTCGTTTGTACATGGAAAGAATTATCAATCATCATTCTTTATTTGTTCATCATAGAATACAGCAAAAACAATATAATATTAATTATGTAATAATGAAGTATAGTGAAAAATTAATCAGGGTTAAAAAACAGGAAATCATTGAAAATGTGAGTGGCTGTAAATATTAAAAGTGCAATAATTTCTTTTTAAAATATTGAAATTAACTATTATTAAAAACAATAGAATGACTATTGTAAAAACCAAAAATATACTCACGGAAAGTATTCAAATCTCACATTCAATTACACACCAAACCTGACGCATACAACCCAAATACTAAATTATTCGCAACACCCATACACACACAACGGGCGCCCACCCTCGTTAATAAGTCCCCGAACGCCCCCCCCCCCCGATTTTCCTTACTTGGGCTTCTAATTCCTATATTACATTATTAGTTACCACGCGATAGTTAGAGTTACTCATTTCTATTGGTCTCAATGAGTACTCATATTCACAATATGAAGTCACTACATGACGTCATTTATAAGTTGAAGAAAGTATGAAATAGGGTGGTGGTAAATTGATTTTCGCAATTTAACTGACGCAAAACAAACTGTTTTTGTGAACTTAAAAGGCCCATATCCTCCAATACCAAAATATCAGTTATAGCTTTGTATTCTCGCTCACTATTTTCAATCTACACTACATGTTGATTCCAAATACGTAACAAATCGGCAGATAATGTCATGTCAAGATATCAAATGGGGGGCTAATTTCTTCCTCA